>KV013370.1:58959-69516 GCA_001598015.1 Dorcoceras hygrometricum
CCACGCTGAATTACAATCTCAAGATCCGTACCTCAATTCTGTGCAATAACTACCACAACAAGGAGCCCGAGAGATCTGGTTAGGAACCTGCAATCCAAACACAGCCATCTCGCAATTTATCCAAGCCAGGTTCCACGCTGAATTACAAGCTCAAGATCCGTACCTCAATTCTGTGCAATAACTACCACAACAAGGAGCCCAAGAGATCTGGTTAGGAACCTGCTGAACACACAACGTACAAGCATAAATCTCACGGGTCACAAGCACAAAACTCACGACTGGGAGTTACAACTCAAACCAGCAACTGATTCCAACAATACCACTAACAGGAAGCTTAAACAAAGGCTAAGACTAAGATCTCAACAACAATTCGAAGTTCTACCTCAACGACGCAAACACGGCCGAAGAAAGCAACTTCGCGATCTCGCTCTAGCCAACAACAGCCTCCAAGAATGGTATAGGATGGAAGATCTTCTCGAGAGGAGTCCAACGCTACCTCAAACGCACAAAACAACGGTCGGAAACGACGGGAATCATCGGATAAAATCAACGGTGAACAGTATTCTAGGTTAGAGAAAACAGAGGTCGACAATCTGGGAAATTTTGCTAAGTATGGGATCTGGTGAAATAAAACGAAGCCAAGCCTTGCTTCTTATAAAAACGCGAGAAATCTGGTTAATTCATCCACCGACAGAAACAGATTCCTACATCAAGGGAAAGCGTCAAACAGATCTCTCCAACAGCGCTAATAACCACCAGATCCCAGTGTTAACAACAAACGCTCGTTCACAAGTCAAAACGACAGCGCATCGGTAAAACAGATCTCAGCGCTCAACACATCGCTGGTCTCCTAACGCGCCACACTAAAAACAGATCTCTACGCCTTAGCAACGCACAATGCTAAAACAACGACGTAGCCACTTATCCAAAGGACAGCGTTTCAATTAAATCAAACGACGTAGCTTCGCACACGTCAGCAAATCTGAAGACAGCACGCTAAACGCTTGAACATCGATCGCTGGCAACAGATATCTCCCGCAAGCATTCACCAAAACGGTACCGTTTCCTTCACGCTACAGGAACTTGCTGCCAACATCCAAAATAACACAAGCGCTAACAGATAACCTTACGTCATCACATCTGATTGCTAACTCAACCAATACTTCAACAGCAAAGCTTACGTCAGCAATTGCGTAGCGCAACAGAAAACATGACGTCATCAAATCTGCCAACAGATTCAAACTCGAAAAATTCCAAAATTTCCAGAATTGCTCTAAGTATGAAATCTGACCCGAAAATGCAAACAAAACATCCAACCAGAGATCTGAACCACCAGAAATCTCCAAAATCGATTAATTCCAACAAATTAATCTTAATTACATTTCAGGTCTCACACTAGCTATAGCTTTTGGTAAAGCGACAAGCGCTCGATCCTAACAATTGGTATCGGAGCCAAGGTCACGGGTTCTATTCCATTGATTGCAAGAAGTGCAATTATTGGGAGGGGGATCGTTGGAGTGTAATAATTGCCTCTGCTAGGTAGAGCGATCGAACCGTGACGCTTGTGTTGCTATACTGTTTAAAAGGTTGGAGTTGCACCGTTATCACCAACTATAACTTTTGTAAAGCGTCAAGCGCTCGATTATAACAAAATCTAAATTGGATACCACCAAACTTTTATGAAGTTCATAAATATCTGAATTGAATACCTCTGGATTTTTAAAATTCATTGGAATCTTTAAAAATAATTGTCAATTATTGAATACACCCCATTGCTGGCCCATGTTCCATACTTTCTTTCGACGGTAATTATTGAATACACCCCATTGCTGGCCCATGTTCCATACTTTCTTTCGACGGTTACTTATTCTCATTTACACAAAATGATGATATTTTTATTCAATTAAATTGAAAAGCAAAGTCTCCTTTCGTGGGCCTGAGGGTCACCTACCACAGAGAACTCACCAAACAAAAGTCCAACTAACCATCCAATTCAACCTTCCCCCCCGCCCGCTACAAATCCTATTCAGCATTCCTCCGCAGGCGCCGCCGCCGCCAGCATTTCTCACCACCTCCTATGGCGGCTTCTTCTTCCTTCTGTTCCCAACGCACGCTTCCTCTGCGAACACCTTCTCACAGCCATAGCAAACTCAGCTCCCGTCATTCGCTTGTCCGGTTGCCTGCCTCCGGTTCCTATAGTTATCCCTCGCCTTACCTATATTCGGAATCTAATAATTATTGCAGTGGAACTCGTGCGGCGAAGATTGGACTGAAAGCCTCGGCGACTCCCGCTGCTCCTGTCATGGATCAAACCTCGTCGTCATCTCCCGCGGTTTCTACAGTCGTTGAGGTGGATTTGGGCGATCGGAGCTACCCGATTTACATCGGCTCCGGTCTTCTTGATCAACCCCAGCTACTCCAAAGGTAATTGCTTCTCCCTTCATTCCTTTGCTGTTATGAGTCTGTAATCAATCGGTTTGTGATTAATGTTGGTTCACAAGCATTTGGTTCCCTGTCTTTCTTTTCTTCAGTCTATTTGTATTTGAATTGGGAAAACACTAACTTTTGTGTTAGGTTTATGTCTAATATTGTGTCACTGCTTCTAATTTGAGGTTATATTTGAAATTCTATGCAATCATTTGTGTGTACCAGCAAGAAGTCCGCTGATGCATGTGAACTGTATAAATTAAGAACATCTGTATCTTGAATATGATGTTTTATCCAAATGCTACGATTTTAACATTCTGTACGTGGAAGCCTAGAAGGGGAATTACTGATTAAAATTTACAATATTAATTTCGTTTTAGTGACGTTACAGGTAATTTATATTCACAATTTCATGATAGTTATGGATATCGAGTGTAAATTGTTTCCAGTGATGAATCATTTTGTTAGCTCGATTATTTGTTCTAATTCCTTTGAAGGATTTTGAAGAATAAGGAGAAATCATATGAGTTCTAAAATTATTGGTAGTAATTGGTTTGAGGAGAAGTAGATTATATGAAGTTACATATCTTCTTTAGTCCACCAAATATCATCTGTAGATATTATACCATTTGAAAATTGATGACAAAATAACATAGAATAAATATGAACCCATGAAAAATTATTTAACTGTGAATATTTCGATGTAAAAAGCCCATTTTTGTTTGTCATGAATCATGGTATATAGAATTCCTCTTCATTGTGGAATTATCTTTCTTTTTGTCTCGGTGAATGTTCATATCTTATCCGTGAATCACTTGCAAAGAAATAAAAATAAACACTCCATTTCATAATTTGATATTTTTCTTCCAACTAATGTTCGTTGTTAGAATATCTCATTGATTCTTGCCCTTCGTATTTAAGACCGCTTTCTGATTGTTATTTCTTCATCTTTGTTATTTTCCTATGCTCTTGGAACCCATTTGAACTTCTTGATACGTTACCAAGCATCTGAAAAGCTTCCTTTGGTACTTCATTGTTCCATTGTAATGCGAAACCTACGCCCTCTAGTAAGTAGCATAGCTTCTTCCATGCCTTCACTTAGAACAATAGACAGTGTATAAAGCATGCATCGTACATAATATATTAATTAATCACTCTTGTCGTACGTTGATACTCATCTATTCCTGTTCTCTCTGATGTTCTGAAATTGCGACCCATAATTACTTTCACAATTTCGTTTACCACACAGAGAGGATTTGAGTTTGCCCGTTTCTTTGTCTTCTCGTTTAGAATAAGATTATTATTAACTCACCTCACAACATAGGCATGTTCATGGCAAGCAAGTACTGGTGGTCACCAACACTACTATTGCTCCTTTGTATCTCGATAAAACAATTTGGGCTTTAACTGACCGAAATCCTAATGTAAAGGTTGAGAGTGTAATTTTGCCTGATGGGGAGCAATACAAGAACATGGTAAGTATCCTATGTTTTTCGGAGATTACCATTTGTAATCAATTAATCAATGGCAACTTAGGTGCATTGGCATTATTGTGCGTTCTCACAGGAAACTCTTATGAAAGTTTTTGATAAAGCAATTGAGTCACGAATGGACCGACGTTGTACGTTTGTGGCTCTTGGCGGTGGAGTTATTGGTGACATGTGTGGATATGCAGCAGCTTCTTACTTGCGTGGAGTAAATTTCATTCAGATTCCTACAACTGTCATGGCACAGGTACGGCACTGATAGACTAGTTTTGTCTCAGATAGTTCATCATGTTTTAACAGAATTTAGTTCTCACTGTTATTTTACTATGTTTTAACGGTAGGTTGATTCTTCAGTTGGGGGTAAAACTGGAATCAACCACCGGCTTGGTAAAAATTTGATCGGAGCATTCTACCAACCACAGTGTGTACTCGTGGACATTGACACTTTGAACACATTACCAGATCGAGAATTAGCATCGGGGCTTGCAGAAGTTATTAAATATGGGCTTATTCGAGATGCTGAATTTTTTGAGTGGCAGGAAAAGAACATGCAGGCTCTTATGGCAAGGTATTATTTATTTAGTAGTTGTTGCGTGTTCCCTTTGCTGTAAGAATGACAAGATTTGATTCGTCCGTTGGACGTTGAAGTAATAGAAATAATTGCATGAGACCTCGTTTAATTTTTTTACTGATAAAAAAAAGTGTACTACATAAAATGAGTGAGGTAGATGAAAACAGTACTTTTGCGTTGAAGGTTTGGTTTTTCTGTTGTCCATGAGCATTTGGTTTCCTTTGCTGATGATTTGACCTGTAACATAAAAGGGCTATCTCCTTTGCAGGGATTCCAGAGCCTTCACTTATGCTATCAAGTGTTCGTGCGAAAATAAGGCTCAGGTGGTGTCCCTAGATGAGTTGGAAAGTGGATTGAGGGCAACATTGAACTTGGGTCACACTTTTGGTCATGTGAGTGTGATAAATCAGATATGCGAAAGATATGTTACTTTTACAGAAATAAGTCACGGCGTGTGATTTGCCTTGTCAAATGCCACACTCCTGAAACATGAATTTATTGACCAAGTCATTTTTCTGATGAGCTATGCACTGATATTCTGTCAGGCTATTGAAACTGGTTTTGGATATGGGCAGTGGCTTCATGGGGAAGCAGTTGCAGCTGGCATGGTATGTAGGCTTTGTAATTTCTGTAGACCATAGCCAATTTCATATCATTGATCTGCACCACTTTGCTTGACCTACTGAATGAACTCCCTGTGTGATACAAACCTAAGACTTCCCATGAAACCAAATTTCCTGTCACTGGTTTGAACTTGTTGGCTACAAATTTATTCATGCGGACATGCTCAAGTATGCCATAATTTACAATTTCAGGTCATGGCAGTTGACATGTCTCGCCGACTCGGCTGGATTGATGATTCATTAGTAAAACGGGTGCTTAATATCCTGCAACAAGCCAAGTTACCTACTGCCCCTCCAGAATCCATGACTGTAGACATGTTTAAGTCGGTGATGGCGGTAAGAAAGAGCAAAGTCAAACACATGTAAACACAAGTCAACATTCACGTTAATTTCTTGGGCTTAATGTAAGATTCATGAAATGCAGGTGGATAAGAAGGTAGCAGATGGTCTGTTAAGGCTTATTCTGTTGAAAGGTCCACTTGGCAGCTGCGTCTTCACTGGTGAGTACGATAGGCAGGCCCTCGATGACACGTTGAGAGCTTTTTGTAAGTCTTGATTTGGTCTTGATTGGAACTATTTAACTATTGCCCACGTGATTGTATCACTTCTTTGCCAACTTCATCATTTCTTCATTGTGATTTCATTTTCCTTGTTTCTTAGAGGGTGTTTCTTGTACCATCGAATGTTGTATAAAAAACATCACGTATTATAATATTAGATGCTCTCATTAATAACTTAGCGGATGGTTATCTAATCGATTTGTTAAACATACCCAATTTTATATTTTCTAAACTAATAGTTTCTCATGACTGTCGTCAATTCATAAAATGAGTTATATAGACTAACAACTGAAATGTTTTAAAAATTAGGAATGCAAACGTAGTTTAAATATTATTCATTTAATAGTTTTATTATGATATTCCATTTTCAATTTTTGAAAAACAAATCAAAAAATTTCCATTATTATGTTTTTCATAATTCATTCCACTTTTCTTTTTTTATTATTATAATTTAAAAAAATCAAACTAAATTTTTTATGTAAAAGACATGGTGCTAATTAATAAAATTGTTATTCTAAAACAAAATTATCAAAACTGTAGCTAATATGACACCGGAAAGTGTACGAGAAAATAGAAGGTAGCACAAGGCAAGACTAGAAACTCAACCACGCTAGGAATCCACCAAGAAGTTTAGAGAAATAACAAGGATACGAATCTTCTAACAAGTGTAAGAGCTCAAATATGATTTATAACTTGTGAAATATATTTTGCTTCCACAATATAAAAGATGACTTTTTATGAGTTAGATGTGGAACGACCCTCCAAGATGAGCTTAAAGTTTCAAACAAGAGTGATATTTCCTAAGGCCCTGGAAACAAAAAAATGAGTCTAAAAATGAAAAATATGATCCAAAATATTAAGGACTTAAAATCTGTCAAGTACCAAGAATAAAATCCAAAAAAAAAACTTAAGTTGAGTAGATATTCCAAAATTCTGAGTAGATGTATCATCCCTGCAGGCTTCAGTAAAAAGACCATAACTTTCTGTAGGAATAACACAGTGTTTTTTTTGTTTTTGTTGAAGACTAGAATCCATGGCTCTCCAATAGAATATGGCTTGACATGTAATTCATTCCCAATGAAAGCAGTTTAATCCTTGAAGTTGTTACAAAAAGCTGGATGCTTCTGGAAAAACTTTTGTCATTTCCCTTGGTTGAAAAACTATTCGCCCCCAATTTGGATTTTTTCATTCTCAATATAAGATAAAAAAAATGTTGGGAACATTAAAAGTTGTTGAAACTCTATAATCACTAGGCAATTCGGGTTTGTAAGCATTGTCACCGATCCTTATCTAGATTCTAAAAGGAGCACCGGGTCTAGGCTGTAATTTCCACATCGGGTGTGAGAAAACGCTCCTTTCTCAGTGAATAATCCAAGACCAAATCTCCTTCCTCAAAAACCAGTTGCTTCCTATGTTTGTTAGAATTTCTTTGACATCTCTCATTTTGCTTAAAAATCTCTTGTCGTAAGTGCTCATGCAATTTCTGGATGTATTTAGCATGCTACTCTCCATTACCACTGAAATGATGAGTGATGGGAATGGGGAGCAAGATCTAGTGGAGTTATTGGATTACTACAATAGACAACCTCAAATGGACTTCGACAGGTAGTTTGACTAGTAGACCGATTATCAGAAAACTCATCTTGTAGTATGGACGAGGATTTTGCCAACAAACATCTTAGAAGATTTTCCAAACTCCTATTCACTACCACCGTTTGTCTATCAGTTTGAGGATTGATGGATCTGGATAACAGATCCAGATCTGAGTTTTGAATTACACAAAACCTGTTATTGTATTTCTAACAAATCTACGTAGTGTGCAGAATCTTAGCTGAATTACATCGAGTAATCTGTTGGATATTTCAGTAGTTGAAACAGAGAAGTTGCGAAACAATCAGCAGTTGCAAATATTCAGAAGCTGACAGAAGAAGTTATCAGATGTTCATTAGTGAAGAGAAGCAATCAGCTGTTGGAATGAAGCGAAGTCTGATGACGTGAAGAAACTGACAAAGAGAAGACGTATCAGATTTGCTTACGTGGACAGATATACTTACGTGGTCAGACTTGCTTACGTGGAGTCCAGCTGTACTCATTGGTTCAGTAGTGAAGTCTGACGAGAAGTCTCATGAACAGTAGAGTTCTGATGAGAAAAGCTGTGACGTAAAGCTGTCGAAGAGATAAGCAGATGTGAGCAGTCAGCTGAAGCAGATGAGAACGATCAGCTGGAGCATATACATAACCAACAGCTGGAACAACTGAAGGCAGACGAGAACAGCTGAAGAGATCTGAAGATAGAGCTGAAGAGAGATCTGATGTACAGTAGAGATCTGAACGAACAGCTGATGAGATATACAAAGAAGAACCAACAGCTGATGAGCGATACGAAGAAAACCAACAGCTGAGTGAACAGCTGTTGAGCGAAGTGTGATAACGAAGAAAACTATCAGCTGTTGGAACGAATTAGTTGAAGATGAAACAACAGATGAAGCGAACTGTTGATCAGTAGTTGCGAAACGAAGATCAATCAGATGTTGCGCGAAAATGTAGATGAACAGAGGTTGCGCAAAGACGAAACAGATGTTGCACTAAAATGAAGATATCAGCAGAGGATCGATTCAGCCGTCGAGAAGAATGAATCAGACGTAGAGCGATGAAGATAAATCAGCTGACAACAGACATCAGATGTTGATACGAGAAGTTCGATCAGACGTTGTCAAGAGGAGCAGCTGATCAAATGTGAAACAGAAGCTGTTAGACATACTATTACAGAATCTGAAGACAGCAACATTTGATCAGCTGTTGGTACAACGAAGAGAAAACATATCAGCTGTTGTTCAAAGTGAAGAAGAAGCGAACAGCTGATGAACAGTACTATGAAGAGAAGACAACAGCTGATGAAATGTTATGACGAATCTAGCGAACAACTGTTGAACAATTTGCTGGAATACATTCAGACGCAATCAACCGCTTAAATGGAAAGAATCAATGGTGTTGGAGTGCAATAATTGCCCCTGCTAGGTAGAGCGATCGAACCGTGGCGCTTGTGTTGCTATGCAGTTTAAAAGATTGAAGTTGCACCGTTACCACCAGCTATAGCTTTTCGTAAAGCGGCAAGCGCTCGATCCTACAATTGGTATCAGAGCCAAGGTCACGGGTTCGATTCCCATTCATTGCAAGGAGTGCAATTATTGGGAGGGGGATTGTTGGAGTGCAATAATTGCCCCTGCTAGGTAGAGCGATCGAACCGTGACGCTTGTGTTGCTATACAGTTTAAAAGATTGGAGTTGCACCGTTACCACCAGCTATAGCTTTTGGTAAAGCGGCAAGCGCTCGGTCCTACAAATGGCTTGTGAGTCGTGCAAATGCCTTAAATCAAGGGGACAAGAGTTGTACTATTCTGGGAAATAGTACAATATACAGAGGGTGATTGCACCAATTTGGGAAGAAGACAATTTAGCCGTAAAAGCGCAGAAGAGATTTGATTCTACTGTCTAACGGCTATATCTTTGAGCGAGGCTTTATATACAAGATGAATTGAAGAAATCCATGATGCTGATGCTGGTGTGAAAGACAAAAACATAGAAATTACAGAGGGAAGAAAACAGGAAGATGAAGCAGTCGACCACCATTAGAGAGGGGCTTATTGCAGTGTCGACTGCTGAGTCTTCATCAGCTTTTGTAGAGCATTTCCCCAGTGTGTGAGATTTATCATTTTGAGAGTTGAGCGTTCACTGTAAAAATCTAACACACACAGATTCACTCGTATACTTTGAGAGATGTGCGAAATTGATTAGCGAGTGAATCACAACCCAACAATCAGATCCCGTCCAAGCACGAAGATGTTAAACTCTGTGTATGTAGTCTTTGAACAGAGACGTTAAACAAGTTCTTGTTTAGTTAGACACACAGTTGCGGCTGGTGTGCATTTGTTGAGGCTAGGAGTTCACCTGGAGCGAGGCTCGGTGATTGGGTCTGCGGATCAAATTCTTCTAGTGGAACCTTCCGAGGCGGAAGAAGGGGAGACGTAGGATATTTATATCCGAACTTCCATAAACAAACAACAGCGTAAATTTCTTTATGATTTACTGTATTTATTCCGCACTTGCATTTATTTAGCACGCATAACACATTTGACAGTATACACACACGCACAAATCTGTTTGGCACAAACAGATGTCACGCATTGGAAATCAGATTTCACATGCTCTGTTGCGTTTACTTTTGTTTAGCAGAAATCTGATTTCATGGATTTTTAAAATTAGGATTCAGTTCTGGTGTTTTCCTCATGTTTTTATTACATACTAGATCTGTCTCCGGTGCTCGTATTTATATGTT
The DNA here is from genome assembly GCA_001598015.1 of Dorcoceras hygrometricum. Taxonomy (NCBI): domain Eukaryota; kingdom Viridiplantae; phylum Streptophyta; class Magnoliopsida; order Lamiales; family Gesneriaceae; genus Dorcoceras; species Dorcoceras hygrometricum. The sequence goes on from KV013370.1 coordinate 68,963, forward strand.
CAAGAACCGAATCATTGCGCTTCATAATTTTTATTTAGGATCAGATCTCTCGGTTTTGCGTTGATTAGTTTAGTTCTCGGGTGAGATCTGATCCTTCGGTCCTAACAAGGATATATTGTGTTCTATTACCCGATAACAGTAGTTAACACAGAAATTGGAAGAGTTGAGTCAATAACTGAGAATTGAGCTAAAGTTTATTGATATGATCACTGGAAAATAGCAAGGAAGAAAGAAAGAGATCTTGCATTCTTGTCACTCCCCGGCCTATGCTAGTCTATAACAAGAAAAATTCTTAACTATTGATGGTCCCCGGAAATAGGATCACTAAGCAAATAGGAGTTCAGAAGGGGGGGGGGGGGGGGTTGAGTCAATAACTGAGAATTGAGCTAAAGTTTATTGATATGATCACTGGAAAATAGCAAGGAAGAAAGAAAGAGATCTTGCATTCTTGTCACTCCCCGGCCTATGCTAGTCTATAACAAGAAAAATTCTTAACTATTGATGGTCCCCGGAAATAGGATCACTAAGCAAATAGGAGTTCAGAAGGGGGGGGG
>KV013370.1:91575-104023 GCA_001598015.1 Dorcoceras hygrometricum
GATAACTACACCTGCTGATCTACAAAAGATGTATCTGCTGATTTTTCCCTGGAGGAATCCAACTGCTGGTCTATCTTTAAGAAGTTCACCTGCTGATTCTCTATTTTGCTTCGCTTTGCTTAAACAGCATCTGGTTCGATTGAATTAAGACTTCTGTTTGATTTCTTCAATTTGTTCAATCTCTTCTTCTTCAGCGATCCAGATGTCTGTTAATTTTCACAATTATACTTCTTGCTGTTTCTTTTCTTCATTTCACTTTGCCTTCTTCAGATTCGTAGATTTTTGTTAGTGTTTGCTTCAATCAAACTTCGCCAGATTTCTCCTCTCTGTATTAACAGATTCCTGTTTACTCCATCAAATACTCTGTACACGATTCTTCATTTGATCTCATGCTCATCGAATATAGCTTGTTGCTGCTGAAACTTCGCGTCTAATATCATCGCTGCTTTCTCTTTTAATTGATTCCCTCTGCTTGATATCTCCTTCAACATATATTTCTTCTCCTGTCTTATTTATGTTCTGCACACTACGTAGAATTGTCAATAACACAATAATAGGTTTTGTGTAATTCAAAACACATTCTGGATCTGTTCACACAGATCCAACAACTATTTTCCTCACTCCCCCTCCACTACATATTCCCGTCATCCCCTGAAATTCTCCCCCTGTTTATGGCCCTTAGGCCTTCTTCCATGTACTTGTTTGAAATGGACTTAGGCCTATAAATAGGATCCATATCAATACTCTTCTTCTCAACATTAGCCTTGTCCTCAAGGCTAGCGTCAGGGAACTGAGAAAATAAGTCTATGTCTTCATTGCTTCTTCAACTGGTTTGTTTTCCCACTACCACCAACACCTGAGGTATCAATTCCCCTACGTGCTTCTTGTCCCTCCTAGATAGTATCTTGAGTGAATCATAATTGAAAGTCAGATCTTTCTCCAAGCCCATAGGTATATCCAACCTTTGTTTACCTGCCCCACTGCCTTCTTAAGTTGGGACGCATGGAAAATGGGGTGTATGTGCGACCCTTATGGTAATTTTAGTTTATATGCAACAACAGCCTACCTTTTTGATTAGCTGATATGGGCCGCCTTACCTTGGAGCAAGCTTTTGATAAACTCAAGGACATAATGACTATTGTCGGTGGGGTCTCAACTTGAGGAACACCATGTCGCGTATTTGAAATGACACGTCCCCTCAAAGAACATTGGCGTGTTTGACTGTGAGACCTGAAATTGTAATGAAGATTAATTGTTGGATTAATCAGTTTTTGAGGAGTTCTGGGTGTTTGGAATTCTTTTTGAGGTTTCGTTTGCATTTTCAGGTCAGAAATCTCATTTAGAACAATTCTGGAGGTTTTCGTATTTTTGAGTTTTGGAAGAGAAATCTGTTTGTGAGAAACCTGTTTGGAATGGTGATATCTGTTAGCAGAGAGTTCCTGTAGCGGGTGCAAAACGCCGTCGTTTAGCGTTTGGTGAAATCTGTCAGCAGTTGGCATTTTTGGCGTTGTGTTGTGTTGAGAAGCAGCAGCAACGCTAACGTGAATTCCAGTTGTTGGTTTGGTTGATCAGCTGTCGACAGATATGATGACGTATTCTATGCGACGTCGTTTGATTTAGTTGTTACGACGCCGTATTGTCCTAGCGCTAGCGATCGCTGTTGCGGGTGTTTAGTTCATCAGATATGATGACGTGGGTTGCGCGACGTCGTTTTGGCTTGGTATGGACTCTGTTGTAGCATAGCGCTTTGATCAGATTTGGTGACGTGTCGGGAGCGACGTCGTTTTGATTAACGCTCGTTGCCTTTGCGTAGCAAGTGAGCTTTGCACTGTTAGAAGCTGTTGGATATTTCTTCATCAGCTTTGCACTGTTCCCGTTGCTGTCAGCAGCTTGCGATATCTGTTAGTGTCGGTGGATTTTATATCAGTTTTCTCACGTGTATATAAGCAGCAAGGCTTGGTATTTGTTCCATACTTAGCGAAATATTCTCCCGATTGTCGACCTCTGTTTCTCGAACCCTAGTACTGTTCACCGTGAGTTTCTCAGGCGAATTCCTGTTGATTCCGGCCACCGTTTGTCACGTTTGAGGTAGCGTTGGACTCCTCTCTTGAAGCTCTTTCGATTGATAGCCCTTTTGGAGGCTGTAGTGGGCAGAAGCGAAATCTCGAAGCTACTGTCTTTCTGCCGTGTGGTTGTGCGTTCAGGTAGCCTTTCGAATTTGTGATGAGATCTTGTTCCTAGCCTTGAATTAAGCTTCCTGTTAAGTTGTATTAGGTGTTAGTTGCTGGTTGAGCGTAGGACTCCCAGCCGTGACTTTCTGTAGTTGGCCGTGAGCTTTTGTTGATGTTTCCCCTGTATCTTGCGTGTGTTCAGCAGGTCAGGATCAGATTTCACGGGCCTTGAATTGTGGTAATCGTTGCACAGAAAGTGAGGTACGGATTTTGAGCTTGTGATAGATTGGAAGTTGCGTGAGATAAAATGTGAGGCTGCTGGGATGTTTTGGTGAACATGGCTGTGTATTGCTTGCTGTGCATCGGTGTTTATGCTAGCTGTTTTATGTGAATTGCATACACGCATATTTCAGATCCCTCGTGTATTGTATCTTGCAGCCTTGTATCTTGTTGTATTGCGCTGTTGTTTCTTACCAGGATGCGAGGGCGAGCGGCAATACCGCACTCTAATCTCCCTGCTGGGATTTGTTAGCCACCATGCGTCGAGTGGTTAACTACCACAGTTCATGGGCGAGGCAACAGCAGGTTGAGTTGTTTGATGCATCTGGTATTCGGGTGTAGTGTCAAGGCGAGTGGCTCATTACCACACTTTGAACACACCCCGTGGCCACCGATTCGTTGCAGATCTTATGAAGCTATGTTTGAGTTCCTTGGCTCCCTTTTCGGTTGAATCAGTTGTTATGCGGTGTCTCATGCATAGCATCTGCATTTTATCTTATGCTTTCCTTTAGCTATTTCAGTTGATCTCCGTACTGGGGTTTGAGCCCATGTCCCTCTGGGGCTTGGTTGTTTTCCTTGTTGTGTTGTTTTTCAGGGAACTCAGGTTTTACAGCTGGTCGTGGGTTTAACCCAGCTGGAGGTGGCCCAGGAGGTGGTTAGAGTGTCCCAGTTATGTATATTATTTATATGCACTGGTATCACCGCGGGTGGGATGTCCCGGGTGATGCTTATATGATTGTAGTTGGCTGTTAGCCTTGGGATGCCATTTTCTGTGCTGTTTGATTGTATGTTGTAACCTTTGATTGGTTGGTTTTATAAACCGGGATATCTATTTTAAGTATTATTGTATTTTAAATTATATTGTTTTAAACCGTCAGGCCAAAAGCAAAAATTTTACCCGCTTTTTATTAGCTTCCGCTTGTTTGTGCGTTGTTTATCTCTGTTGTGAGCACGAGGCCTGACATTTTTGGTATCAGAGCTTAAGTTGGGATAAGCTCAATTTCCTTGATCACACTTGAGTCTAGGCACAATGTCGTGTTAGAGTAGATGCCCAACTAGCCAACTTGTGGCGTGTGTGTTTATAGACTCTTGTATGAAACAATCTTTATATATATGATATTCACATTCTTTTATATGGCGTTCTTTACTTTCATTATGTGTGTAATGATTTACAATTGCGTTGAGTAAAGACCTAAAATACACCTAAGTGTATGTTAGATGTGATAGTGGGTATGACGGCTATCATGAAACACATCTAATAGTCGCTGTGTATTCTAAACATGTTCCTAGTCGATTGGGCCGTCAAAATGAGGATAAGGCCGCCCGAGTTCGAGACTAGTATCTGCGATGCGAAGTACCATGTTTCATTGTAGGGAACATTGTGATGTTCTGAGCATGCAGATAGATAGTGACCTGGTGATCTATCGAACTACCCTCGTTCGGACTTTCCAAGTGGTTACCATTTGTCGAGTGGATAAGTACGAGGTCTTGGTTGTACTGATTAGTCCTCACGACTCGAAACGTCATTGAGACTTCGCGATGTCACTATTTGATCTCCAAGATGTATGCATAGCTATCGGATCTCTAGCGACTCTCGATTTACCAATGGTCGTTGATCTGTTCGGGATATATGGATTGAAAGGACCGTACTGTACGCTAACCACGACCGACTGGTTCTTGTAGGCACTATCAGTGATACCTAGGGGATCATGGGGTGATGTTGCTAGACGTATTACCATGATCCGTTGGGCAAGTCCGGAATTGTGATTCCGGAGCCGCAATGGTTGTGGGCCCACAGCTAGCTGTATCCCTGAACCATTGAGGGTCACACAAGTACTAGATTCGAGATTCCCGCATGGATACTCAGCTCAATGTGTTGAGCACGAGAAGAGGATTTCGGGAAGTGCGACTTCCTAAAAGTCAACAGGGGTCAAACCGGGGTTTGCCGCTGTTGAGGGGCAAAACGGTCATTTTGCAATGGGGTTCTGAAAAATGGTTTTTCAGATCATATTATTCAGTTTTGGAAACTGAATCGATCGGTCCGATCTGATCGGCGATCGGAGTTACGATGAGGTCTCGGTGGTGGAGATGAACTGAATGTTCACCGTTGGACCCGGGCCCGTTGGGCTGGTCCAAGTCCAACTCTTAAGCTTATTTAATTAAGCCTACACCTAGACTTCATTACATAACTTGATCATTAACTCACTTAAAAACCCTAACCCTAGTGCTTGTTGGCCGCCGCCCCCTTCCTCTCATAAGCCGCCGCCGCCGCCGCCGATCTTCGCCGCCGCCGCCGCCGCTTCTCTCGCCGGAAATTTGTTTCCGGCCAACTCGACGAGGAGAATCCGTTCGTGCAGAATTCGTCAGTGCTTCTAGTGCAGGCTGACGAAGGAGTCTCGGTTCTGGTCGTGGACCGGATTGGCGATATCTACCGCAATCTACCGTGAAGAGCCGACGTTTGTAACTACGGTTGGAGCCAGGCACAAGTGCCAGCAAGGTAGTGGTTTTGAACCCCCTATGTATGTCGATAATTGTTATTGATTTCTTCGTATTGATCGTCTCCCGGCTGTATTTCTTTGTTCTTCCGCTGCCTCGCCGGGGGGCGGATCCGGATCCCCAACAGTGGTATCAGAGCCAGTGTTTTTCGGATCTGATCATACGAATTGCCTTATTGTATCAAATTTTTAATTTTTCAGAATCGAAAACAAAATTTCAGGCTGGAACCGCCACGGCGCCGCCGCGCATGGCGGCGCCCCACCGTGCGCAAAGACGCGCGCGATACGCGCACACATGGCTGGCGTCTCCTCGCACGTCGCGCACAAAACTAAGCGCGCTGGCCGCATCTGTTTGCATGACGAAGCTGATGGACGGCGACGAGTGCTGCACGGTGAGGCTGGCCGATGGAACGCTGGACGCACACTAGCCGCGCGCCTCCCTCGCGAAGGGCGGCCGCGAGATGCTGCATCAGGCGCAAAAGGTTGCGCCAGCAAGCACGCCGCTCGTTCGACGATGATGCGCCCGCTGCTACACACTGCCGCGTCGATTGTGCGACGATGGGCGGACGAGGCACCGCTGCTGGTCAGCGATGGTGCGCACTGGCTGCACAAGCTTCACGCCGCTCGTTGCGCGCGCTTGCGTGCGGAGTCGCGCGCTTTTTGTGCGCGACGTGCGAGGAGACGCCAGGAACTGCAAGGAGTACCTCGAGCAGTTGCGAACTGCAAAAGGTATGTTCTATATTGAAATAAACATGTATCTAAATTCAACTTCTTGGGTACTTGATACCGGATGTGGATCTCATATCTGCAATGATTTGCAGGTGATGACAAGAAGTCGACGTCTTAGAGAGGGTGAGACCCACTTGAGGCTTGGCAATGGAGCAAGAGTTGCTGCAGTAGCTATAGGAGATATTAGTTTATTTCTGTCTTCAAATTTAGGGATATATGGATTGAAAGGACCGTACTGTACGCTAACCACGACCGACTGGTTCTTGCAGGCACTATCAGTGATACCTAGGGGATCATGGGGCGATGTTGCTAGACGCTTTACCATGATCCGTTGGGCAAGTCCGGAATTGTGATTCCGGAGCCGCAATGGTTGTGGGCCCACGGCTAGCTGTATCCCTGAACCATTGAGGGTCACACAAGTACTAGATTTGAGATTCCCGCACGGATACTTAGCTCAATGTGTTGAGCACGAGAAGAGGATTTCGGGAAGTGCGACTTCCTAAAAGTCAACAGGGGTCAAACCGGGGTTTGCCGCTGTTGAGGGGCAAAACGGTCATTTTGCACTGGGGTTCTGAAAAATGGTTTTTCAGATCATATTATTCAGTTTTGGAAACTGAATCGATCGGTCCGATCTGATCGGCGATCGGAGTTACGATGAGGTCTCGGTGGTGGAGATGAACTGAATGTTCAGCTGTCGACAGATATGATGACGTATTCTATGCGACGTCGTTTGATTTAGTTGTTACGACGCCGTATTGTCCTAGCGCTAGCGATCGCTGTTGCGGGTGTTTAGTTCATCAGATATGATGACGTGGGTTGCGCGATGTCGTTTTGGCTTGGTATGGACTCTGTTGTAGCGTAGCGCTTTGATCAGATTTGGTGACGTGTCGCGAGCGACGTTGTTTTGATTAGCGCTCGTTGCCTTTGCGTTTCGGTTGCTGGTGTGAGCTTTGCACTGTTGAAGAAGCTGTTGGATATTTCTTCATCAGATTTGCACTGTTCCCATTGCTGTCAGCAGCTTGCGATATCTGTTAGTGTCGGTGGATTTTATATCAGTTTTCTCACGTGTATATAAGCAGCAAGGCTTGGTCTTTGTTCCATACTTAGAGAAATATTCTCCCGATTGTCGACCTCTGTTTCTCGAACCCTAGTACTGTTCATCGTGAGTTTCTCCGGCGAATTCCCGTTGATTTCGGCCACCGTTTGTCACGTTTGAGGTAGCGTTGGACTCCTCTCTTGAGTATCTTTCGATTGATAGCCCTTTTGGAAGCTGTAGTGGGCTGGAGCGAAATCTCGAAGCTACTGTCTTTCTGCCGTGTGGTTGTGCGTTCAGGTAGCCTTTCGAATTTGTGATGAGATCTTGTTCCTAGCCTTGAATTGAGCTTCCTATTAAGTTGTATTAGGTGTTAGTTTCTAGTTGAGCGTAGGACTCCCAGCCGTGACTTTCTGTAGTTGGTCGTGAGCTTTTGTTGATGTTTCCCCTGTATCTTGCGTGTGTTCAGCAGGTCAGGATCAGATTTCACGGGCCTTGAATTGTGGTAATCGTTGCACAGAAAGTGAGGTACGGATTTTGAGCTTGTGATAGCTTGGAAGTTGCGTGAGATAAAATGTGAGGCTGCTGGGATGTTTTGGTGAACATGGCTGTGTATTGCTTGCTGTGCATCGGTGTTTATGCTAGCTGTTTTATGTGAATTGCGTACACGCATGTGTTCACGCATATTTCAGATCCCTCGTGTATTGTATCTTGCAGCCTTGTATCTTGTTGTATTGCGCTGTTGTTTCTTATCAGGATGCGAGGGCGAGCGGCAATACCGCACTTACATCTCCCTGCTGGGATCTGTTAGCCACCATACGCCGAGTGGTTAACTACCACAGTTCATGGGCGAGGCAGCAGGTTGAGTTGTTTGATGAATCTGGTATTCGGGTGTAGTGTCAAGGCGAGTGGCTCATTACCACACTTTGAACACACCCCGTGGCCATTGATTCGTTGCAGATCTTATGGAGCTATGTTTGAGTTTCTTGGCTCCCTTTTCGGTTGAAGCCTTCAGTTGTTATCCGGTGTGTGAGCAGAGAGCTTTCTCCCCCTCTAAAATCGGAGTTCGTCCTCGAACTCATCAGCAGTCTCGATATGCACATAAGAATAATGAGATAATAGAATCTGAATAAGAACTAACCTCATTGGAAAAGATAGGGGAATCGTTGTTTCATATCTTCCTCAACTTCCCATGTAGCTTCTTCAACTCCATGTCGATTCCATTGAATCTTCACCAATGGAATAATCTTTGTTCGGAGTTATTTTCTTTTCGATCAAGAATCTGTATCGGTTGTTCAAAATAGCTCAAAGTTTCATCGAGTTCAGCTTCTTCAGCAGGAATAACATGAGATACATCAGGCAGATATTTCCTTAGCATAGATATATGAAAGACATCATGTATACCAGCAAGAGATGGAGGTAATGCCAGTCGATAAGCGAGATCGCCTATTTTCTCAAGAATTTCATAAGGACCAATGAATCTCGGAGACAATTTTTCTCGTTTACCAAATCTGATTGTACCTCTGAAAGGAGATATTTTTAAAAATACCTTGTCCCCTGTTTCAAAACACAAAGGTCTACGTCTGGTATTTGCATATCTAGCCTGTCTCTGTTGCGCTGTTCTCATTTTCTGCTGAATCAACTTCACTTTCTCAGTAATTTCTCTAATCAAATCTGGTCCCAATTCAGGTACCTCCGATACATCATCCCAATATAATGGTGAACAACATTTCCTTCCATACAATGCTTCAAACGGAGCCATTTCGATACTGGTTTGATAGCTGTTATTGTATGAAAATTCCACCAGTGGTAACGAATCTTGCCACGAAACACCAAAATCCAATACTACTTCTCTAAGCATATCCTCAAGAGTCTGAATTGTTCTTTCAGATTGCCCATCGGTTTGAGGATGATACGCAGTGCTCAAATACAATTTTGTACCCAGAGCTTGTTGCAAGCTACTCCAAAAGTGTGAAGTAAATCTTGGATCTCTATCAGATACAATCGATTTTGGTATACCATGAAGTCTGACTACTTCTTTAATGTAAAGATCCAAATAGCATCGCAACCTCGGGATGTTTTTGGTAACTTCGTTACAAAGTCCATAGAAATGTGATCCCATTTCCATTCAGGAACTGACAGACTTTGTAATAACCCAGCAGGTTTCTTCCTTTCAGCTTTCACCTGTTGGCAATTCAAGCACTTCGAGACAAAATTAGTCACATCAGACTTCATTTGTTTCCACCAGTACTGTTTCTTTAGATCATTGTACATCTTTCTACCTCCAGGATGCACACTGAATCTACTTCTATGGGCTTCATTGAAAATATGGTGTTTCAATTCTATAACATCTGGAACAACAAGTCTGTTATTCACATATAGTACATCATTAGCACCTAATCTGTGGCGCCCGAACCCAACGGGGCCACGAGATTTGGGGTGAATAAAAATTTTTGAATAAAAGAAGGGCTAAAAGATATTTCGCTATAGGCTGTATCTCCTATAACTTGAAAGAAAACTCGAAACACAAACCAGACGCAGACACAATACTAATTACGGCGCCAACTGCTGGAAACATATTTGCGGAAAAACAAGTCTTATATATATATTGCAATTGCGGTTACAACGTTTGTCATTCTATACGAACATACAATTGTTGCAATTGATCTAATACAGATCCTACAAAAGATAAAACAACATTATCCTAGACACGGATTACGTTGGCCCCTTGATAAACACAACCACCCAGCCGCTGGTTCAACTTTCACATGCTGTTCTTCCATCAGTTATCGCACCTGCACCATTTTAAAAGCTAGTGAGCCTAAGGGCTCAACAAGTAAAACCTGGGTAATAACAATTCAAGTTAAGGAACTTCAATGAACAATATCATTTTCGTAAACAGTTCAATAAACATTCAATGGCAGAAACAGGGGATGATAGCCCAGATTCTCATTGTTAACACTTTCAATATCATTTTCAGTTGATCATGGCATATAAGTTCCTCATGGTCCGTGTTGCACTTGATCAAATAACTTCGGAAATCCGTTCTAGCATATAGCTCATATGAAAGGGCAGCCGACATCTGGACGACTACTCACCCTTCTTCAATGGGTGACCGTCAACTATCTATGCCATAATCTAAAATAGCTTTTGTTCCTTAACAATCCTTTCTTTTAAACATTCTTTGAAATTTCTGTAAATCATCGGGTTCCATCATTTTAAACATTTGCTTCCCATTTTAAAACTTTACTGAGTATCGAATTCGAATTTGGAAACATATCGTTGAAATGAAACTGGTGAAAAGAAAACCAGTCGCAAGAGAACACTAACACATATAAAACCAGACGCAACTGCTGAAATTTTGACAATAAAATGCATCTGCTGATGAACAGTGAACTGCTGAAAATTTACTAGGAAATGCGTCTGCTGAATTTTGGAAGACAACGCAACTGCTGAATTCTAACAAAGGAAATGCAACTGCTGATTTTAACAAGGAAAGATGCACCTGCTGATGAACAAAGCACGATTCTTAAATGTTGGACGTGCTTCCTTCTGGTCTTAGAATAGACTAAGATATCATCAATAAAAACCACTACAAACTGATCTAGATATGGTTGAAAGACCCTATTCATTAAATCCATAAAAGCAGATGGAGAATTTGTAAGTCCAAAGGGCATAACTAGGAATTCATAATGGCCATACCTAGTTCTAAAGGCTGTTTTATAAACATCAGAAGCCTTAATCTTCAATTGATGATATCCTGACCTCAAGTCGATCTTAGAAAATACTACAGACCCTCTTAACTGGTAGAAAAGATCTTCTATCCTAGGTAATGGATATTTATTCTTAATCGTCAATTTGTTTAACTCCCTATAATCTATACATAACCTCATACTTCCATCCTTTTTCTTAACAAACAATACAGGCGCTCCCCAGGGCGAAGTACTTGGTCTAATAAACCCTTTCTCCAACAGATCTTGTATCTGTTCTTTAAATTCTTTCATCTCTGTTGGAGCTAATCGATATGGTGGTCTAGATACTGGAGCAGCTCCTGGGATTAGATTGATGGAAAACTCTAACTCCCTGTCTGGTGGTAGTCCCTGGATGTCTTCTGGGAAAACCTCAATAAACTCATTCGCAACCTCTACGTCTACCAGTCGAGGCCTATCAGTCGCGGTTATGGATGATACAACTAGAGAAGTTCTATTAACATGTTTGGCCAAAAACTGGAATGAACTCCTACTAGTGGGCTAACCATTACTGTTCGTGACTTAAAATCAATCACTACGCCATACTTAGTTAACCAATATATTCCCAAAATCATATCGAATTCTGGAATTGGTAAAAATATTAAATCAGCAGTGATCTTATGCCCTTGAAGTTCAAGTTCTAATTTTCTAAACAATTCATGGGATACTAATTTCTCTCTCGATGGTACCGATACGCAATATCCTATCAATACTTGCTCCGGCTGGAGGGATAGCTTCTTAACAAATTCAGTCGCAACAAATGAATGTGTAGCTCCTGAGTAAATTAATGCGAGAGAAGTAAATCCAGCGATTATAATTTCACCTGTGACCACTGTCGACTCTGGATTGGCTTGTTCGGTGGTCATCACGTAGGCTCTGCTGGTCACCAGTTGCTTGGACTTTGGACAATGTTTCAAAATATGTCCAGGCATTCCACACTTGTAGCAGACATTTTGCCCAAGTCTGCATTGTCCCGAATGAGGCTTCTGACATTTAGGACATAATGGCCTATTATTACCAGCAGGGACAGAACTTATAGGTTGAATCTGTAGAGGCTTTTGCTCCTGAGGCCTCTGCTGGTTCTTGTTCTGTTTCTTAAATGGCCTTTGATCCTTCTGCTGAAAGGCTTGCCTTTTTTGCTGCCTTTCTTCATCAAGATCCTTCCAATCCCTTTCAACTTGCAGGGCTCTATCCACTGCTTCTCTATAAGTCCTTGGCACTGATAGCCTAACATTCATTTTAAACATAGGCTTCAATCCTTCAATGAAATGATTCAATTTCTCCTCTGGATCTCTTCCAATCAATGGCACAAAGTAGCATCCTCGTTCAAATATACGTGCATATTCCTGCACAGTTGAACTTCCTTGCTTAAGAGTCATAAAATCCCTCTTCAACTCAGACCTTTTCCCAACTGGGAAATATTGTTCGAAGAACACTTGCTTGAATTCTGCCAAGTTAAGTTCAACAAATCTACAGACAATTTGGCTCCTTCCCACCAAATCATCACATCTTCTCTTAACATATAGATAGCGCACCTGGGTCTATCTAAATCAGGTGTTTGGAGGTAATAAAAAATAACCTCCATAGACTTGATCCAACTCTCAGAAGTTAGTGGATCAGTAGTACCAGTAAATTCCTTAGGCTTCTGGCGCCTAAATTTCTCTTGGGGGTCATCGTTACTTGGTCCCCTACTGCTGGAAGATTGCCCATTTCCTCTGTTGTTATTCTGTTCTACCAGCATTCTTAACAGATATTAGCATTGTTATCACTCTCAGTTTCTTCTAGAGGATTACTTCTTATAGTTCTTCCTCTTCCTGACATTCTATATTCTATAGCCCATAATCCACCACATGCATAAATCAGAACATGCTAAAATAAAAGACAATGCTCTGAAAATAAACTCACAATAGAGGAACAGACGATGAACTTTGATCCAGCTGATGGTGAGTGTGTTTATCTCAGGAACGTTGCTCTGATACCATGTTGTGACGC
>KV013370.1:104137-138872 GCA_001598015.1 Dorcoceras hygrometricum
TGGTACGACTATGAGATATGGCAAATGGATGTGAAAACTGCGTTCCTTAATGGAGACATTAAGGAAGAGATCTATATGACGCAGCCTGATGGTTTCACATCTGTTGGAAGCGAGCATAAAGTATGCAAGCTTCAGAGATCGATCTACGGTCTCAAACAAGCATCACGAAGTTGGAACCTGAGATTCGATGAAACAATTAAGGAATTTGGTTTCATCAAGAATCCCGAGGAGCCATGTGTGTATAAGAAGGTAGTTAAAAGCGCTGTGACATTCCTTGTGCTTTATGTTGATGACATTCTACTCATTGGGATTGATGTAGGAATGCTGCAGTCAACTAAAGTATGGTTGTCTAGTAGATTTTCGATGAAGGACATGGGTGAATGTTGGATCTGTTTTTGACAGATCCTAATTAAGTTTTGAATTACACAAAACCTGTTGTTGTTATTCTAACAATTCTATTCTAAGTGCGCAGATTTCAGGTCGAAGAATATGTTCAGCAGATGGTTCACAATACGAATGTTCAGCAGTTGGTTTGATAATTCATGGAATCGGCAGTTGAATTAGCGATGGAGACGTCCAGAGTTATATCACCTGTTCGTAATCAGGCGTAGGCCAAAGTTGAACCAGCTGGAGCATAATAATCTAGCAGATGATGAAGATCAGCTGCAAGCGCTAAAGAGCAAAGTGAACCAGCTGATACAGGAATAGAGAAGCGAGCTGAAGATTTAATTCGAGATGATGAAGATCAGCTAGATGTTGTCTGTACTGGTTTTCATAATTTTGAGTGACTCAGTAACACATGTTATTTGAAATATCTCGATGCTCTGATTTGTTTAAATGTTCTGTTTTTGCGGATTGCAGCTGATGCAAAATTTTAAAGTTTTTAAAAATGATTTGAGCTCATGTTATAAAAGACAGGGAGAGTGGCGTCACTGTCGTTTATAATTTTGAGCAAATGCATCAGCTTCTGTTTTTCAAGATCATATAATGTTGCATATGGTGCTTCCCAAAGCTGTTTTCGTTTTTCAAAGTTTTAAAACTCCTGCTGTTCTTGTTGTAACAGTGTAGGGAGAGCTTTTGTTTTTAATGGGAAGACCAGCAGATTCGATCTCTTTTTGATTCCCACAAAAAGGGAGAGAATTGTTAGAACATGCATTGTTGTTTTAAGGTTTTGTGTAAATCAAAAAGGGAGAGATTGTTGGATCTGTTTTTGACAGATCCTAATTAAGTTTTGAATTACACAAAACCTGTTGTTGTTATTCTAACAATTCTATTCTAAGTGCGCAGATTTCAGGTCGAAGAATTTGTCCAGCAGATATTTCACAATGAATGTTCAGCAGTTGGTTTGATGATTCATGGAATCAGCAGTTGAATTAGCGATGGAGACGTCCAGAGTTGATTCAGTTGTTTGTAATCAGGCGTAGGCCAAAGTTGAACCAGCTGGAAGCGCAAGAGAGGAAGCAATTATAAGTACTGCTGATGAATCTATCAGCAGTCGCGATTATAAGTACTGTTGATGAATCTATCAACAGTCGCTATCCAAGAAGCAAGAAGAAGAAGATTGCGTTTATAAGTACTGTTAATGTATCTATTAACAGTCGCCTTTCAAGAAGCGTAGATGGAGCTGGAACGAAGAAGTTCAGCGGGAGCTACAGTGATCAGCATTCCCTCGTGTGTGAGAAAAACAGAGAGTTGAGCGTTCATTGTATCAATCTCACACACCCGGATTCATTCACACTTGTTTGTGAATGAATCTCGAAATATGTTCACATATTCCGTCCAAGCATGAAGACGTTAAACTCTTGTGTATGTAGTTAGTCACACAGTTGCGGCTGATGTGCAGTTATGAAGTAGTGGATCCTTCCGAGGTGGAAGAAGGGGAGATGTAGGATGTTGATATCCGAACTTCCATAAACAAATATGCTGCGTACTGTATTGTGTTCTTTAAGCCTTCTGCATTTACTTTAGCATTGCACGTTTACAGTTCAGCACGCATTCTTTTGAGCATACGCATTAACAGTTCAGCATTTAGCATCTCATATCAGCAGCACACAAGCACGAGTCTTGAACAGATTTATGTTTGACACTCTCGACAGCTGCTTACCCTTCCATGGTGACCGTCTGTTATCTACATCATAAATCCTTTAAAACTAAAAATTTCTTCCTTTAAACTCATATCTGGTTGAAATCAGATTTGAACATCATCGGGGTTCACTACACTTTGATACTCGTTTCCCTTTAAAATCTCACTGAGCATCAGATTCGACTACTGGGGACTTATCGTTGGAGTGAAAACAGAATTTGGCTAATAAAATAGTGCTTGGGTACAAAACAGATCCTAGTCGTAAAAACAGACTCGAATATAGAAGTTGTATCGCTAACGCTGAAACAGATGTGTCTAAAGGAACAGTATAGTTAGCATAAAACAGATTCGACTATCAGAGGTACATTGCTGACGAGAAAACAGATTTGATTCTAGAAGCTATCGCTAGCGGGGAATTCGGATGTGACCATGGAAACACTATTGCTAACGGGTAAAACAGATCCCGCTGAAGAAAAGATATATCGCCAGCTTCAAAGAAACAAAATTGACTAGCGAAATGGCACTGCTGGCGTGAGAATCAGATTTGACTGTAGAGATAGTGTTTAAGAGCGAAACAGATTCGACATCTGCAAAACGGACTTGACATGGAATTTCAGATTTGAAGATAGAGTCTTGTTACTAGCATAGGAAAACAGACTTGGCTATGGAACTAGTGCTGCAACATCTCGACGACACCCAAGATACCAGCTCCGCCTATCTAACCGGAACAAAATCCCGATTATACTGATTCAACTAGCAACTACCGATTACACAATCATCAAATCCCGATATTACAGCAAAAGGAAGAACATTCGTAAACATTATAACAATGCAGCTGCTGAATCTTAACAAGGAGATGCAGCTGCTGGAACATAACTCGACATTTGTAACATCAAAACAACAACTATTCCATCCGCCGTTGCCTATCAAACCATATTTTATAATGATTCAACTAGCAACTACCGATTACACCATTATCAAATTCCGATATTACAACTACTGAAAGAAGAACATTCATAATCGTTCTGTGAATGAACTCGAATCCTCAGTGCTTTTGAAACATCAAAATCTTTCTGGAAAAAATTTTGGAAGCATCATAAACATCAAAACATCATTTTGAACCCATCTTTCCTTTCCTTTTTTCTCATGTTTAAAACATTTTAAAACATGAACTTCGAAACTTACAATAACATATAGGCAAGAAGACTCAGAAACATGAATATATGCTTTAAATGGTGAGTCAAGAAACAGATTTTACTTGCCTTAACCGTAGCTTTGCAACAGCAACAAATCCCTGCAGCATTCTTCCCCTGAGCGACACACGATCTTTTCTGGAAATAACTTTGAAGAACACGGGAGGATTTCTTTGAAAGTGATAAAGAGTTTACTTTGAAAACAAGTTTAAATATCGAAGGGATTAGTGGCAAGCTACTTGTGATATTTAGCATGACACACTTTAAACAAGTTGCAGTATTTTAATAAAACTCCCTTCTAACCATTTTAATTTTTAATGTACCAAACCTTTTCCAAAAGAAATCATTTTACCTCCTTAAAGATATTTTCAATCCATTTCAATTAAACTAGCTCGTTCATCGCCCTTGGAGTCATCCGCTGGAACCTGCTACGTCACACTATTTTCTGAAATCAATTAATTTCAACAATGCATAACATATTTTAGAAATGCCATTTTAAATAAACAATATGCATATCGTGGTCCTAAGGATTTTTGGGGCGTTACATAATCGATATTCCGATTGATGTCCAGATTTAATCATCTCAATAGATTTCTGTATACTCAAATCCTTCTTCTGTGCCTCTTTAATTCGAATTAACAATTCAGGTTCAGCACTTATAGCACAAAGTCTCATCGGTCTTCTTTCCGTTTCAAATAAATATCCAGAAGTACAGCAATTTTCTATTAAACTAGATACACCCATTGTAGTTAAGGACAACGCACATACTTTTCTACTCAGGGCATCGGCTGCTGCATTGGATTTCCCGGGATAGTATTTGATTTCGCAATCAAAATCTTTCAATAAATCCAGCCACCTTCGTTGCCTCATATTCAATTCAGATTGCGAAAACAGATACTTCAGACTCTTGTGATCAGAGAAGATTTCAAATTTCTCACCATAAAGGTAATGTCGCCATATCTTTAGTGCAAACACGATGGCTGCCAATTCAAGATCATGAATTGGATATCGGATCTCATGTGGCTTTAGCTGTCTCGAGGCGTATGAAATCACATGTCCTCGTTGCATCAAAACACACCCCAATCCTTGGTGAGAAGCATCGCAATACACTACAAAATCACCAGTACCTGAAGGAATTGTCAAAACTGGTGCTGTGGTTAACCTATTTTTCAATTCGAGAAAACTGTTTTCACAAGCCTCTGACCAAATAAACGGTGCATTCTTCTGTGTCAACTGAGTAATAGACTTCGTAATACTCGAAAAATCCTGGATAAACCGTTGGTAATACCCCGCAAGACCCATAAAGCTTCGAATTTCTGGTACAGATGTTGGTCTAGGCCAATTAATCACAGCTTCTATCTTACTTGGATCAACTGAAATACCATCTCCTGAAATAATATGACCAAGAAATACCACTTTTTGCAACCAAAATTCACATTTCGATAGTTTAGCATACAATTTATCATCTCTTAGAATTTGCAAAACAGTTCTGAGATGGTTAGCATGATCACACACATTCTTCGAATAAATCAGAATATCATCAATAAATATAATCACGAAATCATCAAGATATTTCTGAAATACCCTGTTCATCAAACTCATGAACACTGCCGGAGCATTTGTCAGTCCAAACGGCATAACGATGAACTCATAGTGACCATACCTCGGTCGAAATGCAGTTTTCGATATGTCCTCATCTCTTACTCTCAATTGATGATATCCGGATCTCAAGTCAATCTTTGAATATACTGACGAAACCTGCAATTGATCAAATAAATCATCTATTCGCGGTAAAGGATATTTATTCTTTACCGTTGCTTTATTCAATTGCCGGTAGTCAATACATAATCTCATTGATCCATCTTTCTTGCGTACAAATATACCGGAGCGCCCCAAGGGGAAACACTTGGTCTAATGTACCCTTTGGCCAGAAGATCTTCAAGCCGCTCCTTCAATTCCTTCAGTTCAATTGGTGCCATTCGGTATGGTGCTTTTGAGATCGGTTGTGTACCTGGCATCAATTCAATACTGAAATCTACCTCTCGATATGGAGGTAATCTTGGAATTTTATCAGGAAAGACATCAGCGAATTCGCAAACTACTGGTATATCAACCAGATTCGGGCTATTCTTCTTCCCATCTACTGCATAAATCAGGAATCCCTCTGCTCCTTTCTGTAATAGCTTAGTCATAGAAATCACAGAAATCAAATAATTATGGCTCGTAATCCCTTACCATAAAATTTCCATTCATCAATTTTCTCGGGTATAAATCGAACCACTTTCTGGAAACAATCCATTGTTGCCCTGTACTTGGTTAACATATCTATGTCGATGATACAATCAAAATCAGACAATCCAAGTACAATACAATCAATCTCAATCTCATGACCTTCAAATTGTAGTATACAATTCTTAACAGCTCTTACTGATAACATACCCCTTCCCAGAGGTGAAGAGATTGCTACTACCTCGGTTAATGATTCAAGGGGCAACGAATTTGTTACAACAAAATGCTCAGAAATAAAGGTATGTGAAGCACCGGTATCAACTAGAACATAAGCAGGATAATTACACAAATAGCAAGTACCTGCAATAACATCATTAGGAGCTGCTTGTGCTTGCTCTTCATTTAATGTAAACACTCGTGCTTGCTATTTAGGAGGTTGACTCACTGTTTGGCTTCCTCCTTGTCTACCCTGTTGTGGATTTTGTGGTTGGAATGAATGTACAGAAGATGCTTGTCTTTCTGGTGGTGGCAGTGATCTCGATGCCCCAGTATTCTGTGAAATTACAGCACCACGTTGAGGACAGATTCTTGCAAAATGTCCAGGTTGATTACAAATGCGGCAAAGGCCAAACACTCCTCTACACTGTTCAGTGTTGTGTCTGCCTCCACACTTGGTACAGTAATCACCAGATTTCTGTCCGGCTCCCAGTTGTTTAAATTCACTTGAACTGGAGGAGCTACTGGTACCTGAACGCTTGAATTGTTTTCCTTTTCCTTTAAAGAAATTTTTATTTCCACTACCGCTGCTTCCAGCATCAAATCGAGGGGGTGGTGGAATCTTTGGGTTCTCCTATGGTAATTTGGCTGCTGATGGCACAAATTGCGCTCTTCGTTGCCTTAGCAATCCAGCTTCTGCTCCTTTTGCGCGATTCAATGCATCGGCAAAAGCATTTGGTCGTCCTGTATTCACCAAGGTGAACACATCGGGATTCAAGCCATTGATAAACTGGTCAGCTTGCGCTTCATCACTGATAGCAACATGTGGAGCGAATTTCAGTAAACTGGTGAATTTGGCAACGTATTATTCGATATTCAATTGACCCTGTCTCAAGTTTGCAAATTCTGCTCCTTAATCCTTTCGATACGAAACGGGGAAGAATCTTTGATAGAAAGCTGTTCTAAATACTGCCCAAGTAATCACAGTACCTTGGTTTTCAAGTGCTTTCTTCGTTGCCATCCACCAACTCTTACCAAGACCATGCAACTGGTGTACTATCAATTTCACCCGACGATCATCGGTATAATCTAGTGCTTCAAATAACTGTTCTATATCTTCCAACCAGTTCTAACAGTCTATGGCATTTTCTGTCCCTGTCAAGGTTGGTGGTTTAAAGGACTGAAATCGTTTCAACAATGTTTCCATCGGGGTTGCAGCTGCATTCAACATCTCAGTTGATGTACTACCCTCTTCTGTTCGCGGAATATTTCCTCTCTGCCGGGTAGTTGTTCTTCGAGGAGGCATATCTAAAAGTCAAACAGACTTGTTCATAATTCCTCATCAATCAATAACAAGTCAATCTGAATCCCTCCTCTGATCAGCATACACGAATGTACTGCTTCTCAAGAGATCAAGTTCTGATTCATGCTTCGTTTAATACATGCTACCATTCACTTCATGAGCATGTAACTCTTACAACTCTTCGGTATACTCTTACCATTGATTCACATTAGTCACGTGATATGAATTCAAAAACATTAAGACATATACCATGCAAGCATGCAATAAATCAATCAGAAAAACTCGATCTACCCCGCTCATCTACCTCAATAACTTAATGGTTTAGTGGGCTCTGATACCACCTGTTGTGAGGCTCTATGCTCATAATTAATCTTCTAATCTCATCTTATGGGAATTTAATTGGCGTTTAATTAAACCAACGAGTTTAAGTAGTGAAATCTGGTAAATATTTTTTTTTTAAAATTTGATCCCAAAAGCTGGTCATTGGTAACAGAACAGAACTATGTTTGTATTCCAAAACTGTTTATTTATAAACAGAACAAAACAGTACAACGTTTATTACATGTCATATTTATCAATACAAGATCTGACCAGTAGTCACAAAACCAGATTTCATCAAACACTAACGCTAACTATTTCAAGACTATGTTAGCAACCGATCTCTAGAAGTTCTTCTTATTTGTTGCCCTTCATCTAGGTAGCCAGCTCTCACTACCCTTGCCCAATAAATTCAGCTCTCTTCTACCTGTTGTCATGCACACATACAAAACAAGACAACAGCCAGATAAACTCCAGTGAGAAACCATCTCAGTATAAACAACAGGTATATGCAATAGAGTAAATAAATGCATAACAACATATATCAATGCTAAAATGCAATGAATCTATCTCAATTCTTCGTCTCAGAACTGATTCCATTTCACATCAACGCCATCAAGATTCGTATCCGATCTTGACATGGATATCCATCTATCGAAGTTAACTCCAACTTCGAAAATCAGGTCATCTCAGTCCTGGGAATTAGAATCAATTCATATTCGCTTCGTGCTATGCAATATCATGCAAACATAAAAGATCCACTACCTGTGATGGATCGACACATACAACTCCAGTTCTAAATCAAGAACAGTAACTACCGAGTATGTGATTTCATCGGGATAACTCAAGAAATATCATTCTCGAGTACTCTAATCCCTGACTCTAACTGTCAAATTATACCTTCGTTACTTCTCTGTTCTGAGATACTTCAATTCTCACTTCTAAAATCTCGTCTGACTCTAACTGTCAAATTATACCTTCGTTACTTCTCTGTTCTGAGATACTTCAATTCTCACTTCTAAAATCTCGTCACAAGAATTCCCAAAGATATCCACAGAATTCACTTCCTGATATCTCCAGCCAAAGTTACTAGGATTCGAATTCAATCTTATTTATAGGAAAATATCTCTGTTGTCTGCAGCATTTCCAATGTGTTCAATTTGATTTCCACGTGTCATGCTGAGTATTTATCTATCAAAATAGGATAAACTCCCACCGCTTCGAAAACCAGATTCTTCAACTAACGCTTATAACGTATCAACTGTTCTTCTTGATAATCAAACGTTATAGAGTAATTCTTGCGACTGATACTACCAATTCTCACGACTGGAAGCAGTAGCTACACTCAGTTGCAGTGATATCCAGTCGCAACATAACCAGATTTCACAACCACAACCAGACGTCATAATAACCAATCATAACAACCAGTTGCTGTTTTTCTTTAATATCAAAACGACGCCGTGAAAACTAATCCAAACGATGTCGCAACATACCAACAGCTGATTCCAGATCTCTACTGAAAGAACCCAACAGCTGGTCACAATGAAGTAGCTCAACGACTGGTCCCGCTAACTAATTCCAACGATGTCGTATTGAGGTTCCTGTTTCAAAAATCAAAACGACGTCGCGTTGCATACGTCAGCCTTTCTTTTATCAGCTGGTGAACAGTGTCTCATTCAAAAACGCTGTGTTTTAATTTTCATAAAACGATGTCGTTCTTATCAGTCGACTGGTTTTTCGACCAGCAGCTGGTCATCCAGTCGCAAGAAGATTCCTCACAATGCAACGACTGGTTTGTGCCCAATACCAGCAGTCAACTTCGAGAGGTTGACCAACACGTGTCACTTTCCTGTTAACTTTTGCACCCGCACAAAAGCTGATACCAGACTTCTCTTTTGAAAGCGAAACTACGTCGCTCATCTAAAACCAGCGATCACTCTTACTAATATCATTGACTAGCGTTGACGTCTGGATTCCGCTATGCCAGATTTCTCCCATTAACGCAACTACTGGTTTTCTTAAAACGATAGCGTATTACACTTATGTTATCAACGACTGGTAAGATTCTAGCAGCTTTCTCCAAAACAACCACGTTTCATTATATGGTCGCGACCACTTACGCAACGCACCAGACTTCACCCAAAACGGCAGCGTTTCTCTTCTAAACACTTGGAAAAACAGATTCCTCCCGAAATTCATCAATTCAACTCCGAATCTCAACCAAGTTTCACCTGGAAGAATTTCAATTCGAAGCATAACATTTCAAGAAGAAATCCGAGAATCCTCAACCAGACTTCATCAAAATCTGGCGTCCAGAAATTTGAATTTACTTAATCGCTACATAATAATCTCGGGCATTACACGGTGTCTCATGCATAGCATCTGCATTTTATCTTATGCTTTCCTTTAGCTATTTCAGTTGCTCTCCGTACTGGGGTTTGAACCCATGTCCCTCTGGGGCTTGGTTGCTTTCCTTGTTGTGTTGTTTTTGAGGGAACTCAGGTTTTACAGCTGGTCATGGGTTTAACCCAGCTGGAGGTGCCCCAGGAGGTGGTTAGAGTGTCCCAGTTATGTATATTATTTATTTGCACTAGTATCACCACGGGTGGGAGGTCCCGAGTGATGCTTATATGATTGTAGTTGGCTGTTAGCATTGGGATGCCATTTTCTGTGCTGTTTGATTGTATGTTGTAACCTTTGATTGGTTGGTTTTATAAATCGGGATATCTATTTTAAGTATTGTTGTATTTTAAATTATATTGTTTTAAACCGTCAGGCCAAAAGCAAAAATTTTACCCGCTTTTTATTAGCTTCCGCTTGTTTGTGCGTTGTTTATCTCTGTTGTGAGCACGAGGCCTGACATTGACCATCCTTTTCTATGCACAATAAAGATTATACTTAATTTGCCTTAGCATCTCATCCCAGTCACTAAGTTAACGTAGAAAAAACACAGATGGGAGGAAAGGCTGTGCGGAGGTCGCTTGAGCGCAGTCAAACTTAAGAAGGTACTATAGCGGTTTACGACTCTGGTCCTCCTGTTTAAACACTGGGAAGCACAATGGCAGTACGTGTGTGTGAGTTCCTGTCCGTTCTGATTTGATAGGCTGTGCTGGTTGGATTCCAACCCTGTTTGATCTGATAGTTCGTGCTGGTCTAGTTCAAACTCTGTTCTGATTTGATAGGTTGTGCTGGTTTGATTCGAACACTTTTTCGATCTGATAGGCCGTGTTGATCTGATTCGATCTCGGTTATGATCTGATAGGTCATGCTGGTTTGACTCGAACTATGTTCTGATCTGGTAGGTTGTGTTGGTCTGATCTGAACTCCAATCTTATCTCTTATATGTTTTGATATGATCTATCTTGTTCTGGACTGATCTTATCGGCTCTTCTCAAATTGAACTAATGAACTGATCTAATCCGATCTGAACTTTTCTGAACTTACAAAATGCTCTAATCCGATCTGTTCCATTCCGAACTAATAAACTGGACCGATTTGCACTTCTGATCCGTTCTAGTATGATAGGATCAATATGGCTCGAAAAACAGGCCTAGGAGTTCAGAAGGGGGGGTTGAATGAACTCCTTGGTATTTTTAAATTTTCGAAACCTTTAAAACAGTTTTACAAGAACCCGCTCAACTTAAATCCGAGTTACCAGATTTAAGATATCTCAGTCCCAACAGCTGATTTCTTGGCTAAAAGTAAACGTGCGGAAATAAGTCAATCAATCAGTGAACAGTTAAAGAAAATAAATAAATGCAGTAATGTAAAAGTGTAGAGTCAGGGGTTTGTTTATGGAAGTTCGGATATCAATATCCTACGTCTCCCCTTCTTCCTTTTCAGGAAGGTTCCACTTGAAGATTTGATGAGTACAGCCTCTTTAAACACCCAGTCACCGAGCCTCGCTCCAGGTGAACTCCTAGCAACACCAAATAACATGCAGACGCAGCTGCTGAATACAACAGTTAGTATTTTTCGAACTGCTTTAAGACAGCCAGTTCGTTACAGACTCAAGAATGAATATAACAATGGAATACAAGTCTATTGAGTGCTGTAAATCTCGAAGGTAATATCTGTGAAGATCAAGGATGGTGTTCTTCGAGATGGGTTACTGGACTTTGAATAATTTCTGCAATATAGGCTTTCCAGTAACTTGTGTGAGCTTTTGAAAGATAGTGTCGATTGATGAAAAGCTCGAGAGTAATGGAAACGTTGAATAACAGAGTGGAGGCGAGACGAAGAGAGCTTCTTCAATTCAAATTCCAGCTATTTATACCCTTCGTCCACAACGGTCATTAAAACTCGTTAGGGAAACAAAATCATCGTACAGCGGTATGCACTGCTCCAATAAAGGTAAATTGCGTTTCGTCAGAGCCAAATTGTCGTCTTTCCATATTTGTGCAAACACCGTAAAACGTCCTCTGTATACTGTGTACTATTTACCCAAAATAGTACTGACAGTGTCTCCTTAATTCCATGCAATTGTACGATTCAATCTTCACCATTGATTCTTTCCAATTTGAACATTGATAGCGTTTGAATCGATTCTTCGTTTGCGCCTGAACGTGTTCCCTTAATTTCTCTCATCGTTGTTTGTGTAGATACAGCTGAATAGATAAAGATACTTGAATATTTGCAACAGCTGAGTGTGAGGTCCGGGGCTCAAAGAGGGCGGGGAGTGATCGCCGGTGCCAGAGGTTGCACGGACAAGAGCGGCTCCTGACAGGCTTCTAGAGGTGAAGGGGCACATGAATGAACCGATCCCACACCGGAATGAGAGGGATTACGAGACTGGGAAGTAATAGATGTAATTGAGGTTAGTTGAGGAAGGCTTATCAGATTTAATTGGTACTATCCATACCAACAAGGTGCATCTTTTTTCTAGGTAGCTCATCACTTAATAACTCCAAAGTTAAGCGTGCTTGACTTAGGACAATTTTGGGATGGGTGACCCTCTGGGAAGTTTCTCAGGGTGCGTGCGAGTGAGGACAAAACACGCTGGAAAGACCAGTGTTGGTACAATGGGGACATTCGTTAAAACTGGGGCATTACACTGAGTGCTTTAACACTTGAGTTATTCCAACAGATGAAGACTTTACAATAGCTAAACGTTTCAACAGCTGAATACTTTGTAACATCAGGGGCACATGAATGAACCGATCCCACACCGGAATGAGAGGGATTACGAGACTGGGAAGTAATAGATGTAATTGAGGTTAGTTGAGGAAGACTTATCAGATTTAATTGGTACTACTCATACCAACAAGGCGCATCTTCTTTTCGGGAGCTCATCACTTAATAACTCCAAAGTTAAGCGTGCTTGACTTAGGACAATTTTGGGATGGGTGACCCTCTGGGAAGTTTCTCAGGGTGCGTGCGAGTGAGGACAAAACACGCTGGAAAGACCAGTGTTGGTACAATGGGGACATTCGTTAAAACTGGGGCATTACACTGAGTGCTTTAACACTTGAGTTATTCCAACAGATGAAGACTTTACAATAGCTAAACGTTTCAACAGCTGAATACTTTGTAACATCTGATTGTAACGACTGAAAGCTTCAACATCTGAGATATCCAATAGTTGAATGCTAACCAACAGCTTAAATAAACAACTGAAATACTTGCCTCGTTACTCATATATTCTGACATCTGAATAAATCATAACTGATATCTAAATAACTGTACTCAACATCTGAAATGATATCACATCTGAAATAATTACCCGATACCTAAGTGCTTCACCTCAACATCCGAATCAATCCCGAATATCAAGATCTGATAGCTAAAAACTGAAAAACTCAATCCGTTTATCTGACTTCTTCTACTCAATAACTAACATCTGAATAACAGTCCGATAGCTGAGTACTTGCATATGAATATGCGAAGCTGTTAATTGCAACGGCTGATTGTCCAGAAGTAATTTTGAATTCAGCACTTGTCTTATTTTTTTATCACCAAAACTAATAAATTTTATCTTAACAATTTCCCCCTTTTTGGTGATGATAAAACTTAGCAGCCTTTAGGCTAGTGAGGATAGGCAAAAATAAATTGCACAAAGTCTGCTGAAATTTTATAAATTTCATTACTGATTAATGTACATAGGATTTGTACAAGAAACAGAAACAAAAGTCCTAGAACTGTCTTTTTCCCGAAATCCAATACTCAGCATCTCGCTTGGGTGGTAAATATGGTCCATAATTTATACGACCACCAGATCCACCACCACTGTCAGAACGTGTTCTCTTTGAAGAACCACTACTGTCACCTCTTCTCCTACCATCACCACCTCTGTTACCACATTCTCTACTGACAGTACCTCCACCATATCTGCTTGGGTCATCTGCTCTACTACCACTTCCACCACTTGGTCTATTTTGGTCATCAGGAGGCGGTTGAGGGCGGCTGCTACTGCCTTCCCCCTTTTTGTTTTCACCGCCCTTAGTGATAAAAGCAATGAGTTCAGCAAGATGAGCGCCAAGAGAAGCCAATTTTTCCTGTGTTTCCACACGGAACTCCAGTAGATCATTGCGAATATCAGCCAATTTGTCATCAAAGTCCTTAGATAATTCAGCCTTGAGATCCTTGACTTCTTTTTGAGTAGCCGCTAAGTCTGTCGATAATATGGCATTTTGAGCTCGGACAGCTTTGAGTGCTAGCGACAGTGCGTTGTTATCATTTTGAGCTTCCTGGCGAATACTTTTGAACAAACCCCGGAAGGCTTCATTTTGCGCAGCAAGACTATCAAGGAAGACTCTTTCAACATGATTGATTTTGTATGTAACTTCGCTATGAGCATCACCCGACTTCCGAGAATCCCTCGTTTGATTAGCAACAATTTTGGAGAAAGATTCCCAAAGAGCAGCAAGAGAAGCAGAGATATCTGTGGCAGAAGAAGGCAAGATAGACTGGTCAAGAGCTGCGTCATCTTACGTAGATATGTCATTTGCATTGAAGTGCAAGGAAGAATCAGCAGAGAAATCTGGAGAATCGCCATGTAGATCAATATCCATCTGTACATCTTGATTGGCAGCATATGAAGAAGTAATTGACTGTATATCGGGAGCAAAGACTGAAGCTGGAGAAAAATAAATATGCGGTAACTGTACACCTGTATCAAAAATATTAGCAGAGCCCAAAGAAGGTCTGATCAAAACGATAGCTGAACCGGAAATACTGAAATCAACCCTGAGCAATCCACTAAATAGACTGTATCTGAAAAACACTGTACACAACTGAGACCATCCCCAAGAGGTAACCATTGGCCTCTGAAAACCAAAAACTGAGACTGGCTGAACAACTGCAATAGCCCTGCAAAATTTAGAGAGCCAACCGGTAGTAGCTTTCCAGAAACAAAGAATGCTGCGGCTTCAATACATACGTCAGCCCACCGCTTCTTTAGAAACTTGAAAAATTCACTAACAGGCGGGAGGGTATCTACATATGAAAGACGAGACGGGATAACAACTATACTGGAGGCAACTACTCTTGGTATCTGCTGCCAGTAATCAGCATAGGGTTCAATAACCCAAGTTCCATTAATACGAAGCATTGTCCTTGTGAGGCTCTCCGCTCACAATTAATCTTCTAATCTTAATCAGTGGGTTATCAATGTAAACTAAACAAGTTTAACAATCTAATCTGGTTTATACATAACTTACTAAAAAAAAATTTTTAACCAGCAGAAGCGTATATTAGCAGAAGCAAAAAGGTTCAGCTTGTATCGACAATAGTATTCATTTATACAAATGCTTCATGGTTCATTGCGATTACAAGCTAAGTTCACTAGTACACGCTTATATCTTATATACAAAACCAGACTTGAGCAACCTAAGACCAATTGTCCAAACATCTAGACTATCAACTGATGTTTCATCTCCTGCTGCTGATCCGACATCTAGGTAGTTATCTCTCGCTACCCATGGTTGCTCCCCACTAGTTCTTTCTTCCTGTTGTCATGCACACATACAAAACAAAACAACAGCCGGATAAACTCCGGTGAGAATCATCTCAATATAATCAGCAGGTATGAGTAATAACATTAAAATGCATAACAGTTTGTCAACTGGAAACAAATGCAATGAAATGAAATGATTCTAGTTCTCTTCTTCGATCTCAGAATTGATTCCATATCAGTTCGATGCCATCAAGATTCGTATTCGATCTTGACATGAATATTCATCTATCGAAACCATCTCCAGCTTCGAAAATCAGGCCAACTCAGTCCTGGGCATTAGAATCAATTCAATTCTCTTCAATATGAAAACTCATGCAATAGAAAAGATCCACTACCTGTGATGGATCGACACACACATAACTGTTTTCAAAATGCTTCAGTTAACGTTCTTACACTCTATTCCTCACTTCCGAAGATACTTGCAAGATCAAAGGTCGATAACTGAAATCCAGATGTTCACAGCATTTCAAATTCATTCCTATTTATAGACAATCGATCTCTGTATTTCTGCAGCATTTCCAACATGTTCTATGTAAGTTCCACGTGTCATGCTGAGTATTCAAACAAGATATACTTCCACCGCTTAAAAGGTGGATAAGGATAAACAGATTACTCAACTGCTGTTGATCGTCCTCAGTTGCTATTCGAATATCATTCTCTTGTTCTTCAGCAGACGCAACAACCAGCTGTAGTAGTAACCAGTCGCAACAACAGGAATCCAGTCGCAACATGAATCCAGTCGCAACATAAATCCAGTCACAACATTTCAAAACTCAAAACGATGTCGTTATAACTAATCTCAACGACGTCGTAACATATCCTCAGCTGGTATTACTTCGATTAAAAGAAACCAGCAGCTGGTCGCACTCTTATTCCAGCGGCTGATTTCGCAACATTAGTCGAAACGACATCGTATCAACATTTCCTGTTTATAATCAAAACGGTGTCGCATTGTTCCCTCGGCTGGATACCAGCAGATACATCAATCTATCGACTGATTTCCAATTCCTCGCCTGGTTACTAAACGACATCGTATCGAGGTTCCTGTTCCTAAGTCAAAACGCTGGCGTATTATTCTCTCAGCTGGAACCATTTTCCCTTCGACTGGTTTGCATTTATTATCAAAACGACGCCGTCGCACCTACGTCATCATAAATCAGCCGATACATCAATAATCAGCAGATACACATCGATAACCAGCAGGTACATAAACCAGCATATGCGTGAGAAACTCTTGCTGCTGATTCCTTGTGCGTAACAGTAACCAACACGTGGCGCTCTCGCATTAACTCTTGTATTCGCGCGTTTTTTTCCAGCTGAGCCAAACAAATAACGCTTCACACCTCAACTGAATTTCAAAATTCCACCAGTCGCGAGCTACAGTAACCTGCTGCTGATTTTATCGAATTGCTTCGCCTGGTTACTTCGTCTGGTTCTCACACTTAGCACGATTTAACGATACACAGTTCCTGAATCACCCAACACTTCCAGAATAAATCCGAGCTCATAATCAAGCTTCATTAATTCGTAAATGTTGGAACATTAAACTAATCCTCTTCTTAATGATTCTGGGCATTACATTTCTCCCCCTCTAAGATTCGAGTTCGTCCTCGAACTCATCAGCAGTCGCTATATATATATGAACATAAGGAGAAAATTGCTTCTGAGCAAAAGCTAACCTTATTGGAAGAGATATGGGAAACGTTGTTTCATGTCGTCCTCTGCCTCCCACGTTGCTTCTCAGGCATATACTTTCTCAACATAGATACATGAAAAACATCATGTATACCCGAAAGAGATGGAGGTAAAGCCAATCGATATGCAAGATCACCTATCTTTTCTAGAATTTCATAAGGACCAATGAATCTAGGAGACAATTTTCCTCGTTTGCCAAATCTTATCGTACCTTTAAACGGAGAAATTTTCAAAAATACTCTGTCCCCTGTTTCAAAACTCAAGGGTCTTCGTCTGGTATTCGCATATTTGGCTTGCCTATGCTGCGCAGTTCGCATTCTCTGCTGAATCAACTTTACTTTCTCAGTCATCTCTCTAATCAAATCTGGTCCCAACTCAGGTACTTCTGAAACATCATCCCAGTACAATGGTGAACGACACTTCCTTCCATACAACGCTTCAAACGGAGCCATTTCAATGCTGGTTTGATAGCTGTTGTTGTATGAAAACTCCACCAGCGGTAATGAATCCTGCCATGTCATACCAAAATCCAATACTACCGCTCTAAGCATATCCTCAAGTGTCTGAATTGTTCTTTCAGATTGCCCATCAGTTTGAGGATGATAAGCAGTGCTTAGATGTAGTTTTGTACCCAGCGCTTGCTGTAAACTACTCCAAAAATGAGAAGTAAATCTGGGATCTCTATCAGACACAATTGATTTTGGTACTCCATGCAGTCTTACTACTTCTCGAATATAAAGATCTGCCATTTGATCATGGCGATAGGTCATTCGATATGGAATAAAACACGCAGATTTTGTCAACCTATCAATAATCACCCAAATTGCATCACAACCTCGGGATGATTTTGGCAATTTCGTTACAAAATCCATGGAAATATGATCCCATTTCCATTCAGGAACTGCTAGACTTTGTAATAACCCAGCGGGTTTCTTTCTTTCTGCTTTCACCTGCTGGCAGTTCAAACACTTTGAAACAAATTTAGTCACATCAGTCTTCATTTGTTTCCACCAGTATTGTTTCTTCAAATCGTTATACATTTTCCTGCCACCAGGGTGAATTCTGAATTTACTTCGATGGGCTTCATTCAAAATTTGTTCTTTCAATTCTACGACATCTGGAACAACAAGTCTACTGTTCACATGCAACACATCTTCGTTGTTTATGCGATATTCAGATTGATGTCCTGATTTTATCATTTCAACAGATCGTTGAATATTCAAATCTCTCTTTTGTGCCTCTTTAATTCGAATCAGCAGTTCAGGTTCAGCACTGATAGCACAAATTCTCATTGGTTTTCTTTCTGTTTCAAATACATATCCAGAAATGCAGCAAGTAACTCTTTGTAGCCAAAACTCACATTTCGACAGTTTCGCATACAGCTTCTCATCTCTCAAAGTCTGCAAAACTGTTCGAAGATGGCTTGCATGATCATTCAAATTCTTCGAATAGATTAGAATATCGTAAATAAATACAATCACGAAGTCATCAAGATATCTTTGGAAGACTCGGTTCATTAAACTCATGAACACTGCTGGTGCATTAGTCAATCCAAAAGGCATAACCACAAACTCATAGTGACCGTATCTTGTTCGAAAGGCAGTCTTTGATATGTCTTCATCTTTTACTCACAATTGGTGATATCCCGATCTCAAATCGATCTTTGAATACACTGTCGAACCTTGCAACTGATCAAATAAATCATCTATTTGTGGCAAAGGATATTTATTCTTTACTGTTGCCTTATTCAATTGCCGGTAATCGATACATAGCCTCATTGATCCATCTTTCTTTCGGACAAATAATACTGGAGCACCCCAAGGAGAAACACTTGGTCTAATGTATCCCTTGGTCAGAAGATCCTCCAGCTGATCTTTCAATTATTTCAACTCAATTGGTGCCATTCTATATGGTGCTTTCGATATTGGTTGTGTACCTGGCATCAATTCAATGCTGAAGTCTACCTCTCGATATGGAGGTAATCCTGGGATCTCATCAGGAAAAACATCAGCAAACTCGCAGACCACTGGTATATCAACCAGATTCGGGCTACTTTTCTTTGTATCTATTGCATAAATCAGAAATCCCTCTGCTCCTTTCTGCAATAGATTATTCATTGTAATAGCAGAGACCAAAGGAATTCTGGCTCGTGATCCCTTACCATAGAATTTCCATTCATCAGTTTTCTCTGGTTTGAATCGAACCACCTTCTGAAAACAATCGACTGTTGCTCTATACTTGGTTAACATATCTATGCCCACGATACAATCAAAATCAGATAATCCGAGCACAACACAATCAATTTCAATTGCGTGATCCTCGAACTGTAACACACAATTTCTCACCACTGTGATCGATAACATTCCTTTCCCCAAAGGTGAAGAAACCGATACTATTTCCGTTAAGGGTTCAGCAGACAACTTATGTAATATCACAAATTTCTCAGAGATAAAGGTGTGTGTTGCACCAGTATCAATTAATACATAAGCTGGAAAGTTGCACAAGTAGCAGTTACCTGCAATAACATCGTCTGGGGCTGCTTGTGCTTGTTCCTCCGTTAATGCAAACACTCTAGCTTGTTGTTTAGGAGGTTGGCTCACTTTCTGGCTTCCTCCTTGTTTACTTTGTTGCGGATGTTGAGGTTGATAAGATTGTAAAGAAGAGGCTTACCTTTCGGGTGCTGGCATTGTTCTTGCTGCTGCTGAATTCTGGAAATTCCCAGAATTACGTTGAGGACATATTCGTGCGAAATGTCCCGGCTGATTACAAATACGGCAGAGGCTAGACAATCCTCGACAGTGTTCTGTGGCATGTCTCCCTCCACACTTAGTACAATAATCTCTGTGGGTTCTCTATTGCTTTGGCTGCTGCTGGCACAAATTGTGCTCTTCGCTGCCTTAGTAATCCAGCTTCAGCTCCTTTTGCCCGGTTCAACGCATCGGCAAAAGTATTTGGTCTCCCCGTATTTACCAAAGTAAATACATCTGGATTCAATCCATTAATGAATTGATCCGCTTGTGCTTCATCACTTATAGAAACATGTGGCGCAAATTTCAGTAAACTCGTGAACTTGGCAACGTAATCCTCTATATTCAACTGCCCTTGTCGCAAGTTTGCAAATTCCACTCCTTTATCCTTCCTATAAGAAACTGGGAAGAATCGTTGATAGAAAGCTGTTCGAAATACTGTCCACGTAATCACAGTACCCTGATTTTCAAGCGCTTTCTTTGTTGCTACCCACCAGCTTTTCCCAACACCATGCAACTGGTGTATAATCAATTTCACCCGACGCTCATCAGTGTACTCAAGTGCTTCGAACAACTGCTCAATATCTTCTAACCAATTTTCACAATCAATAGCACTTTCTGTTCCTGTCAACGTCGGTGGTTTAAACGACTGGAATCGTTTCAACAAAGTCTCCATTGGAGTAGCAGCTGCATTCAAAACCTCAGTAGATGTACTACCCTGTTCTGTCTGCCGATTCGTGGTTCTTCGAGGAGGCATATCTAGGAATCAAACCGACGCGTTTATCATTTCTCATCAAACAATAACAAATAAATCTCAGTCCCTCCTCTGATTGGCATACATTAATGTACTGCTGCTCAAGAGATCGAGTGCTGATTCATACTTCACTCAATACATGCTGTTAATCACTTCCAACGCATGTATTTCTCATAGTTCTTCGGTATATTCTTACCATTTATACACAAAAATCATGTGATATAAATTCAAAAGCAGTAAGACATATACCACACAAGCATGCAATTCATCATAGGAAGAACTCGATCTACCCCACTCATCTAGTTCAAAGAGCTCACTAATGTAGTAACGCTCTGATACCACTTGTTGTGAGGCTCTCCGCTCACAATTAATCTTCTAATCTTAATCAGTGGGCTATCAATGTAAACTAAACAAGTTTAACAATCTAATCTGGTTTATACATAACTTACTAAAAAAAAAATTTTAACCAGCAGAAGCGTATATCGGCAGAAGCAAAAAGGTTCAACTTGTATCGACAATAGTATTCATTTATACAAATGCTTCATGATTCATTGCGATTACAAGCTAAGTTCACTAGTACACGCTTATATCTTATATACAAAACCAGACTTGAGCAACCTAAGACCAATTGTCCAAACATCTAGACTATCAGCTGATGTTTCATCTTCCTGCTGCTGATCCGACGTCTAGGTAGTTATCTCTCGCTACCCGTGGTTGCTCCCCACTAGTTCTTTCTTCCTGTAGAATCATCTCAGTATAATCAGCAGGTACGCATAATAACAATAAATGCATAACAGTGTATCAACTGCAATTAAATGTAATGACATGAAATAATTCTAGTTCTTTTCTTTCATTTCCGAATTGATTCCATATCAGTTCGACGCCATCAAGATTCTTATCCGATCTTGACATGAATATTCATCTATCGAAACCATCTCCGGCTTCGAAAATCAGGCCAACTCAGTCCTGGGCATTAGAATCAATTCAATTCTCTTCAATATGCAAACTCATGCAAATATAAAAGATCCACTACCTGTGATGGATTGACACACACATAACTCAAAACACACACATAACTCAAGTTCTAAATCAAGAACAGTAATCAAATATGTATGTGATTTCAGCGGAATACTCAAGAACTATCATTCTCGAGTAATCTAGTTCCTGACTCTTCTGTCAGATTATACCTTTGTTCCTCTGTTTTCAAAATGCTTCAGTTAACGTTCTTACACTCTGTTCCTCACTTCCGAAGATACTTGCAAGATCAAAGGTCGATAACTGAAATCCAGATGTTCACAGCATGTCAAATTCATTCCTATTTATAGACAATCGATCTCTGTATTTCTGCAGCATTTCCAACGTGTTCTATGTAAGTTCCACGTGTCATGCTGAGTATTCAAACAAGATATACTTCCACCGCTTAAAAGGTGGATAACGATAAACAGATTCCTCAACTGCTGTTGATCGTCCTCAGTTGCTATTCGAATATCATTCTCTTGTTCTTCAGCAGACGCAACAACCAGCTGTAGTAGTAACCAGTCGCAACAACAGGAATCCAGTCGCAAAATGAATCCAGTCGCAACATAAATCCAGTCGCAACATTTCAAAACTCAAAACGATGTCGTTATAACTAATCTCAACGACGTCGTAACATATCCTCAGCTGGTATTACTTCGATTAAAAGAAACCAGCAGCTGGTCGCACTCTTATTCCAGCGGCTGATTTCGCAACATTAGTCAAAACGGCATCGTATCAACATTTCCTGTTTATAATCAAAACGGTGTCGCATTGTTCCCTCGGCTGGATACCAGCAGATACAACAATCTATCGACTGATTTCCAATTCCTCGCCTGGTTGCTAAACGACATCGTATCGAGGTTCCTGTTCCTAAGTCAAAACGCTGTCGTATTATTCTCTCAGCTGGAACCATTTTCCCTTCGACTGGTTTGCGTTTATTATCAAAACGACGCCGTCGCACCTACGTCATCATCAATCAGCCGATACATCAATAATCAGCAGATACACATCGATAACCAGCAGGTACATAAACCAGCAGATGCGTGAGAAACTCTTGCTGCTGATTCCTTGTGCGTAATAGTAACCAACACGTGGCGCTCTCGTATTAACTCTTGTATTCGCGCGTTTGTTTCCAGCTGAGCCAAACAAATAACGCTTCACGCCTCAACTGAATTTCAAAATTCCACCAGTCGCGAGCTACAGTAACCTGCTGCTGATTTTATCGAATTGCTTTTCCTGGTTACTTCGTCTGGTTCTCACACTTAGCGCGATTTAACGATACACAGTTCCTGAATCACCCAACACTTCCAGAAGAAATCCGAGCTCATAATCAAGCTTCATTAATTCGTAAATGTTGGAACGTTAAACTAATCCTCTTCTTAATGATTCTGGGCATTACAGTCCTGATCCAGCAGGATGAGCGAATGTTTGGGTTTGATCGTGCGATTACGGCACTGCGATCACGCTGTCTACCTTCAAACATCTTTGAGCAACACGTCCTTTCCCATGTGAGACCGTGTGCCTGCATCAATATCTTCAGCTCTTCGAGCACAAAGAGATGAAGGTTGGATAACATATCCAGTACCTTGAGAACAGTAGCTGACGAACCGTCACCAGAAACAAAATTTTATTTATGAGCTTCCAAAAATTTTCGGATCAACAACTCTCTGTACTTTGTCAGTATATACATCCTTCTCTGAAGAGCTTCTCTTGTGGAATCTGTTTCAGCCCATGTGAGGACTTTTTATTCTTTGGCATAAAAGTCTGCTATCTTTAAAACGGCCAATTTCTTGAGGCTGAAGGAATTAAGGAATTGTTCCACTTCATCAATAACTTTCTCTCGCAACTGTACAAGCAGGTCAATATCTGCAAGGATCAACAAAAATTGTTCTTTGACTGGGTTTCCCTTAACCGGGTCTCTTTCCTGAAGGGGCGCCTTCCCCTTATCAACATGATTAATCTTAGGAAGACTGGTCTTGTACCAGTCTCCTTCATCGACACCTGGAATTGAGATGCTTTTGCCAAATTGAATCGGGGTAATCTCGCCAAAAGTGGAAGGTAGAGAGAGATCATCGGAAATGTTACACAGAATTGTTTCTAGAGTCATCGACTCATCATCCGATATATTCTTATCAGCAGTGGGAGCAGCAGTTGCTGTTTCAGTCCCCTGAAATAACTCTGTTTGCTCGGAAGGTTTCTCCACAAGATAAACATCTGAACCAGTTTCCGTCTTAACACCGACGTCTGTCACAGTGACCTTCTCAGTTACAAACTCCTCCTCAGTATCGCTGGATGATTCAACCATACTCTCAGATTGTCGAGCATGAAATTCCTTGTAAGATAGATTAAACCAGAGATCTGTTTCATCAGCTGTTTTAACTCCCTGATCCTCAACATCAGGTCCACTATCATTGGTTCTTCCAACATCAGTCTCCACCTGAGCAGTTTCAGCAATAACCTGCTCAATTATCTGATCAACAGGGTCAACAGGCATCTCTACCCTTTGTTCCTCAACTATATTCTCAATAGCAACCTCTACAGCAACAGTTGTTGGCTCTCCAACAATTTCATCATCAGAACCTAGTGCCAACCTTCTCTTCCTCTTTTGAATTTTATGTTTTGGTGCAGGAGGGGGCACAGTAGAAATTGTTGCAACAACTTGAACGGGCACTGCCTCAAGTGCTGAATCAGTAGCAACAACAACAGCTTTTCCAACACGGGTCCGCTTCTTCTTCACAATTGGCTCATCAACAGCCGCTGGTCTCTTCCTAGACACAGCCTTTGTGACTGGTGTTCTCTTCACCCTGGGTACATTTGCCACTTCCTCCACACCAACCTTGTCATTAACAGCGATGTATCGATGGACAGTCTTCTTGGTTAGGATTCTAGAAGAGGGGAACTCCGAGGAATCTCCCAATTCCAAGTTCGGAACATTCTCCAGCAAAAGACTGATTTGAATGGCATAGCCCTTGCCTGCTTTGATCCCGCAGTCACCATATCCTTGAGAATATTAAACAACAGCATGTTCCAGTTTATTGCCACTCCACAAGTGATAGCTGCCATCATCAAAAACCTTTCCTGGGTGACCGCATCAAAGGACCCGGCCTTTACAGATATTGTCTTTGCCAGAATATCATTGAGAAGACGGAACTCAATTTTCATCTCACGCTTTTTGTCGGAAGTACTTACTTGTTCACCAGAGAGAGAGAAGATGCTCCTCGCATCAAATACAATATCCTTTGGAATCTCTGATAAATATGTCAGCCCATCAACTGGAAACTCAAACGTACTAGCAAACAACTCCTCAGAGATTTCCACCTTTTTCCCGCGAATAGTACTGACTACCTATCCGTCCCGGATGGAGCCATTAAGAAAGAACTATGTCAACGCATCTTCATATAAGACTGCTGGGCAACCCAAGAATCCTGTTAGGCCAGATGCCATTAGGGCTTCAAACATCGATACCATACCCGGGTTATCCATAGCAAGAACAGAGTCAAAACAGACTTGAAGGGTGTTGGTGAAGAGTGGTGATGCCATCACAGCTAGTTGATAAAGAGATAGAACACCTGAAAAAATATTTGCAGAGAACACACAAGGAGAGTACGAGCACAAGAGTACCAGAGAGTAAAAAGCTTAAGGTAAGTGAAAGGTTAAACAGGAAACGCCGTAATATATTCAAGGAATGCAAAAAGTTGCTGGAGAGAGAAAATATGGATGTGACTTTTCGCATGATGAAAAACCACGTGTCAATCATCCGACGGCGCGTACAATATTTTGAAATGATTTTGAAAAGATTTTATCAAAATTGATAATAAGTGATTTTAAAATAATTATTCAATTATTTTAATCGTACAGTGAAAAGTTAAAAACACGTGCCAAAACCTTATATCGTCACAGCTGGTGCAGCTGATTTAATTTCATCACAGCTGATTTGATATATCACTGAGGGTGGAGCAGGAGCTGATCACAGATAAGCATCAGCTGTGTATATGTGACATCTGAGTGTATCCAAATCCCACATATTCAGCTGACTTAGTGCTTAACAATTCAGATCCTGGTTCCCCCTACGATTAGGATCCTCTCCAATGCAATATGCTTGCCTCAGCTGAAGGTCTTTGCGTTCCCCCTGAACAAAAGACTCGCAGCTGAGTTAAGCAATAGCTGTCAACCTGCAAATTGTTAGCGCACAGACAATTCAAGGCAATTTTAGGAGACCTAATATGTTTCTAAAATAAGAAAACTTAGCGTCTGGCAGAGTATTTGTGAAGATGTCAGCTACTTGCTGTTCAGTCGACGCATACTCCAGCCGGACGTCTTTCTTTAGCACATGGTCCCTGATGAAATGATGCCTGATGTCTATGTGCTTTGTCCTTGAATTCAGTACTGGATTTCGGGTGATCGCAATGGCACTGGTGTTGTCACATAGAATGGGCGCTTCAGAAGCATCAATGCCATAGTCCTTCAGCTGGTGTTGAATCCATAGTATTTGAGCACAACAGCTACCAGCTGCTAGGTACTCCGCTTCAGTT
Source organism: Dorcoceras hygrometricum (assembly GCA_001598015.1). NCBI lineage: Eukaryota > Viridiplantae > Streptophyta > Magnoliopsida > Lamiales > Gesneriaceae > Dorcoceras > Dorcoceras hygrometricum. Next base: position 130,179 of record KV013370.1, read on the forward strand.
GTGGACGTTGCAATGGAAGTTTGCTTCTTACTGAACCAGGAAATCAGTCGATCCCCTAAGAATTGACAAGTCCCACTTGTGCTTCTATGATCAATCCTACATCCTGCGTAGTCTGCATCACTATAACAGATTCGTTGAAAGCCTGAGTCTTTGGGATACCAAAGACCCACGTTGGAAGTGCCTTTCAAATATTTTAAAATGCGTTTCATGGCTATATAATGTGATTGTTTAGGCTCTGCTTGAAATCTAGCACACAAACAGACAGAAAACATGATGTCTGGTCTGCTAGCAGTTAAGTATAGCAAATAGCCAATTATGCCACGATAAAGTGATACCTCAATGGCAGATCCAGCTTCATCTTTGTCCAGTTTAATTGAGGAGCTCATAGGGGTCGCAGCTGCTGAACAGTTGTCCATGCCAAATTTCTTCAGCAGTTCTTTCATGTATTTGGCTTGGTTAATGAAAATTCCATTATCCAGCTGTCGAACTTGTAAGCCCAGAAAGAACGTTAGCTCGCCCATCATGCTCATCTCAAATTTATCCTGCATTAGCTTAGAAAACTTGTGACACAATTTGGGGTTAGTTGACCCAAAAATAATATCATCAACATAGATTTGAACTAGTAAGACATGATCAGATTTTACGAATTTAAACAGTGTCTTATCAACTGTGCCTATAGTGAAATCATGGTCAATTAAGAATTTGGACAGTGTATCATACCAAGCTCTGGGTGCTTGTTTCAACCCATACAGAATTTTATCCAATTTATAAACGTGGTTTGGATATGTATGATCGACTAAGCCAGGAGGTTGTGCAACATACACTTCTTCTGTTAGAATGCCATTAAGAAATGCACTCTTAACATCCATTTGAGATACTTTAAAATCTTTGAATGCTGCATATTCAAGAAACATGCGAATAGCTTCTAATCTAGCTACTGGTGCAAAGGTTTCATCGAAATCTATTCCTTCCATTTTCCTAAATCCCTGAGCTACCAGTCTAGCTTTGTTTCTTGTTACTATTCCATCTTCATTCAGTTTGTTCCTGAAGACCCATCGAGTTCCTATAACTGAATGATTAGAAGGTCTAGGTACAAGTTGCCATACGTTATTTCTCTTAAATTGATTAAGTTCATCCTGCATTGCTTCTACCCAGCTTGGGTCTGCTAAGGCTTCATCTATTTGTTTTGGTTCTATATGAGAGATGAAAGCTGAATCAAAATGATCATGCAATAGCTGGCTTCGTGTGCGAACAGGAGATTCGATGTTACCTATGACCTGCTCAGGTGGATGATTTCTGTTCCACCGGAGATCAAGTCCAATTGGATTTGCTCCGTGTTCTGCTTGGATGTTTTGCTGGATAGCCACATCTGGATTTTCTGACACCAATAGATGATTTGCATTGCTGGCTTGTGCTTCAGATGTTGGTCTAGATACCAAATGATGTGAAGTGCTCGCAACTGGTGCGTCAGATGTTGGTATATGTGTGGCAAGATCTGTTTGTGCAACATTTGTTTGAGCAGCATCTGTTTGAGCAACATCTTGGGCATCTTGTGCATTCCTCACGTCAGCTCCAGCAGCAGACACACGTGGAGAGATCTGATCCTGTGTTGAATCATCATTAGTTAAATCGATAACTACTGGATTACCTGTCAGATCTTGTTGAGCATTGTTATGCGGTGTGTCCAGTGCTGGTTCCATCTCTGCTTAATGTATTTGTGGTGCCACGTCATCATCTGAGTCATTAATGCTGGATGATTCTAGATGTGTACATAAGTCGTTAAGGCTCGCAGCTGAGTTGGATCTAAAACTTGTCTCATCAAAGACAACGCGTGCTGACTCTTCAACAGTTAGACTCCGATTGTTGAATAATCGATAAGCCTTGCTCACTGTTGAATAACCTAGGAAGATACCTTCATCAGATTTTGCATCAAAAGCTGTTAGGTGCTTCTTACCATTATTAGGAATGAGCATCTGCACCCAAACACCCTGAAATAAGATATATCAGGTTTCTTGCCATGCCAGATCTCATATGGGGTTTTATTATGCATCCTATTAATCATAGATCTGTTTTGAGTATAGCAAGCTGTATTAACTGCTTCTGCCCAGAATTTTTGTGAGATACCAGAATAAGCAATCATAGATCTAGCAGCTTCTTTTAAAGTACGATTTCTCCTCTCAGCAAGCCTGTTCTGCTGAGGAGTTTTAGCTGCTGAAAGCTCATGCTTTATCCCAATGTCTTATAGATAAGAAGCTAATTTATTATTTAAAAATTCAGTACCACAATCACTTCTTATCCTATTGACTGTACAAGATCTGTCATTTTGCAAACGTTTTAAAAGACGTATCAGCTGGTCAGCGGTATCAGATTTTTCCTTTAAAAACAACACCCAAGTAAATTTTGTAAAATCATCAATAACAACTAGGGTGTAGTTCGTTCCCCCTAAGCTCGTTACGAGAATAGGACCAAAGAGATCCATATGTAAAAGCTCTAAACTTCGGGAAGAACGTTTACCGCCTTTCTTTTTAAAAGTAGATTTGATTTGTTTACCAAGCTGACATGCGGCACAGATCTTGTCCTTTGAAAAATTGATTTTGGGCAGACCAAAAACCATTTCATGCTGACTCAAATGAGCAAGAGTTTTAAAGTTTAGATGGTTCATTCGCTGATGCCACAACCAGCTCTTGGAAGAGTTGGCTGCTAAGCAAATTTTTTCAGATCCCATGGGTTCTGACCAATTGATAATGTAGGTATTCCCCGATATTTTACCTACCAATACAATCAGTCATTCTGGACTCTGAACTGTGCATGTGTGCTGTTGAAAATTAACTATGTAACCCTTGTCACATAGCTGACTAATGCTAATCAAATTATAACGCAAGTTATCAACAACTAAGACATCAAATATTGAAATGTTACCGTGGATAAGCTTACCCTTACCCACAGTTCTGTTAGCAGCTTTTGGTTTCCAGTCATATGTCTTGCACAGCCGCTGTCCAGGTACCATATGATTGATTCATCAGCAGCTTTGTACCTGTTATCCTGCAATCATAAAAAACAGATTTTGGTACCCAATTTTACTTGGGTCCAGATAGGATTACCCCTTTCGGGACCCATACTTGAATTACTTTGACAGCTTTCCCAGTATGATAGTCCATAAGGGTCTGTGCTGAAATATTGTGAGATCTGTTGAGCTTTGGTTTGATATTCTGACCATTCAGATCTCTACGGGGCCTAACCTTTTTCCATTCAGACTTAACCTTCTTAGAGCCACGTCTTTGTTGGTTCGGAACAAACGACTTGGATCCAGCTTTTGTCTTTTCCTTGTCAATTCTGTTCTTTAGCCAACCAGACTTAGGATTTTCGGGTCTGTCATAGCCAATACCAGCTTTTTCTTTCTTATTTAATAGCTCCGAGATCTGGTCATCATACCGTACCGACTCGCATGGACCATGTATCACACTAGTTTTGACAAAGCTCATCTTTTTGAACTTGTCATGTGCTAGATTTGATTGAGTACAAGTCTCTCCAGAGCTGCTTTCACCAGTATTGAAACCTAAGCCAGTTCTATCATTCGCTGGCTTCTGAATTTCACACAGCTTGTCTAGAGAGATAGAAGACTGGGTCCAGGAGCTCATTATCGAATTTAATTTTTCAATTTCAGACTCGAGCTCACAGGACTTTGATCTCAACAATTCATTCTCAGCCTTCAGATTACTCAACTCGATTTTTAAACTGACAGCTTCACCAAGTTGAACAGTACTTGGCTCAACTGAACTAATTTTCAAATCAATGTTTTCAGCCTTAACTTCCTCGAATGAGTGAGAAAGCTTACGGTACTCTTGGACCATATCATTTAGTGGACTGATTAGGTCCTCTCGTTTAAATTCAACATCAGAAAAATCGAATACCTCGTCGTCAGATGTTTGATCAGCCATGAGACATTGAACTTCCTCCTGTTCACTATCGCTGGATGAGGAGCTGCTGGATGATGAATCTGAATTGATGTCAGCCCAGTTCTTGTTGCTTTCCTCAGCAACCAGTACTTTGCGATCATTCTTGCGGTTGGGTCTTTTATCACCTCTTGTCATCATCCTCATATCTTTTGATCTTTTCTTGGATCTTTCATCTGTCTTCTCATCCCTTCTGTATCGATCCTCCTTCTTTGGCCTGTTGCAATCAGCTACAAAGTGCCCTGGACTTCCACAATTAAAACAGTTCATATCAGTTGTAACTTTATCATTTTTATGGACATTATTATGTTGGATCTGTGTTTACAGATCAGAATTTAAGTTTTGATTCACACAAAATCTGTTTCTATTGTACTAATGCTTTACTTGACATGCGCAGCTTGCTTAGACTGGAGTAGAAGTGAAGATATCCAAGCTAGGACAGTGAAGGGACGCCTGAGCTGGACTGGTCGAAGATATCAAGCTGGAACAGTAAGGGGACGCCCAAACTGGTTCGGCAGTTTACTTACAGAAGTGCAGGGAACATCAAGCTGGTTCATCAGCTGGATGTTGGAGCAGCACGAAGATCAAGCGCAGAGTCTGAAGAGCAGTTCAAGCGCAGAATAAAAAGCAGAATTGAAGTGCAGAGTCCAAGCGCAGAATGCTCAAGTGCAGAATTGTTCAAGCGCAGATCAAGTGCAGAGGACAAGAGCAGCTGGATGAGAAGAAACCAGTTGGAAGGAAACCAGCTGAGAAACAAGTTCAGAAACCAGCTGGGAAACCAGTTCAGCAACCAGTTCAGTGGACAGACCAGCTCACAGCAAAGAAGGAGGCAAGTTGGTTAAGGTCAAACCAGCTCAACAAGCAGAGCAAAGGTCAAGAGAAGAATTAGATTTGAACACAAAACATTACAAATGTTGCTTATTAGAGTTCAAATCTAATTGTTGTGTTGTCCAGATCAGGTACAGACCTGTACAGAGCTCAAATCAAATAAAGCCTGAAACGCATTAAATGCAAAGGACACAAAGTACACATGCGGCGAAGACTTTTCAGAACGGCTACATCTTCGTGTCCAACGGATATATCCAAGCAGCGGCTTTATAAACAGGCGCAATGAAACAGATTGAAGACATGCGCCATAACAGAGAGAGTGTTTTGTGCAAATCCAAAAAGAAAACACTTGAAGACGCACAACACTTGATCTGGGGAGATAGCAGAAAACCAGCTCGAACCAGGAGCAGTTACCAGAGCGTGTGAGATTTAATTCATTTAGAGATTGTGCTTACACTGTAAATCTCACACACACACACATTCACTCATATTCTAGAGATGAGCGAAACAGATTAGAGTGAATCTCCATTGTAGTCTTTGGACAGAGACGTTAAACAAGTCCTTGTAGCCTTTCTCACTGATGCGTAAAAGAAGTGAAGTTAGTCACACAGTCTGCGGGCCTGGTGTGCAATGGTAGAAGCTAGGAGTTCTTGCGGCTGCTGGTCGTAGAGAGTGGGTTACAACGAGGGTCATTGTAATCAAAGTCTTCTAGTAGATCCTTCCCGTGGCGGAAGAAGGGGAGATGTAGGAGATTGAGCTCCGAACTTCCAGAAACAAATCAGCGTATCTTCTTTACTATTTTTAGTACTTTCATTCATACGCATTTCATATTTTCTTACGCGTTTATAACTGTTTAATTGGGATTCGAACGATAGAGTGCAGTTTGAGTTATTTCCGCATGTTTTATTTACATTACTCAATCTGTATCTCTGATCTTTGCGAACACAGTTTCAACTTCTGGCTGAATCCTGCGTCTTGTCATTCGATCTGGTTACACCCTCTAGCACTGGTTATTGATCGAATAACTAGTCATTGCACATCGATAGAGGGAATTCGATCCCCAACAAGTGGTATCAGAGCAGGTTGTTCTTGAATAGTGCATTTTTTTTTCGAAAAATACTGTTAAATAGTTTGCGCTCTGATATCCGTTCGTAAGCCTGTCTGTGCTACAAAATTTTTAAGTTTTCAAACCTTAGCATATGGATAGGGGGAGGCATATTTCTTGATGCTCCTCTGGCCTAAATGTATGAGAAATTTCGAGTAGCATAGACCTTGTTTTCAAAATCTCATGCATACACAAAGCTTTAGACAAACTGTCTTCCAATGCATAAAATCGTTTTATTTCAAAAATAAAATTACCCCATGTTTTGTTTAGGGGGAGTTTTGTTTTAAAGATTAAGGGGGAGACAAGGCTTCTAACTTTTTTTGATTCCCACAAAAAGGGGGAGAAACATTTTTGAGCATAAACATATATGCATATGTTTATCCAGATTTTGTGTTAATAAAAAAGGTGGAGATTGTTGGATCTGTGTTTACAGATCAGAATCTAAGTTTTGATTCACACAAAATCTGCTTCTATTGTACTAATGCTCTACTTGACATGCGCAGCTTGCTTATACTGGAGTAGACGTGAAGATATCCAAGCTAGGACAGTGAAGGGATGCCTGAGCTGGACTGGTCGAAGATATCAAGCTGGAACAGTAAGGGGACACCCAAACTGGTACGGCAGTTTACTTCCAGAAGTGCAGAGAACATCAAGCTGGTTCATCAGCTAGATGTTGGAGCAGCACGAAGATCAAGCACAGAGTCTAAGGAGCAGTTCAAGCGTAGAATCAAGAGCAAAATTGAAGTGCAGAGTCCAAGCGCAGAATGCTCAAGTGCAGAATTGGTCAAGCGCAGATCAAGTGCAGAGGACAAGAGCAGCTGGATGAGAAGAAACCAGCTGAGAAACAAGTTCAGAAACCAGCTGGGAAACCAGTTCAGCAACCAGCTCAGTGGACAGACCAGCTCACAGCAAAGAAGGAGTCAAGTTGGTTAAGGTCAAACCAGCTTAGCAAGCAGAGAAAAGGTCAAAAGCAGAATTAGATTTGAACATAAAACATTACAAAGGTTGCTTATTAGAGTTCAAATCTAATTGCTGTGTTGTCCAGATCAGGTACGACCTGTACAGAGCTCAAATCAAATAAAGCCTGCAACGCATTAAATGCCAAAGGACACAAAGTACACATGCGGCAGAAGACTTTTTAAAACGGCTACATATTCGTGTCCAACGGATATATCCAAGCAGCGGCTTTATAAATAGGCGCAATGAAACAGATTGAAGACATGCGCCATAACAGAGAGAGTGTGTTGTGCAAATCCAAAAAGAAAACACTTGAAGACGCACAACACTTGATCTGGGGAGATAGTAGAAAACCAGCTCGAACCAGGAGCAGTTCCCAGAGCGTGTGAGATTTAATTCATTTAGAGATTGTGCTTACACTGTAAATCTCACACACACACATTCACTCATATTCGAGAGATGAGCGAAATAGATTAGAGTGAATGTGATTCAATACTCTCCATTGTAGTCTTTGGACAGAGACGTTAAACAAGTCCTTGTAGCCTTTCTCACTGATGCGTAAAAGAAGTGAAGTTAGTCACACAGTCTGCGGGGCTGGTGTGCAATGGTAGAAGCTAGGAGTTCTTGCGGCTGCTGGTCGTAGAGAGTGGGTTGCAACGAGGTCATTGTAATCAAAGTCTTCTAGTGGATCCTTCCCGTGTCGGAAGAAGGGGAGATGTAGGAGATTGAGCTCCGAACTTCCAGAAACAAATCAGCGTATCTTCTTTACTATTTTCAGTACTTGCATTCATACGCATCTCATATTTGCTTACGCGTTTATAACTGTTTAATTGGGCTTCGAACGATAGAGTGCAGTTTGAGTTATTTCCGCATTTTTTATTTACATTACTCAATCTGTATCTCGGTGCACAAAGTATTCAAGAACACTGAGCTATTGCAGCTCATGTTAAGTTAACCAGATCGTTCGGCCAGAGTGTCGAGCTGGTTCTAGTCTTCCGGCTGGAATCAGCATGTTTTAGCGCTCGCCTTGTTTCAGGCTGGTTTCTAACTCAAGCTGAAACCAGCTTGATCTTTGCGAACCCGACTTGAACTTCTGGTTGAATCCTGCATCTTGTCATTCGATCTGGTTACACTGTGAGGAATCAGATTTTAGATTAGTGATTAATCGAATTGATTTGGGATTAGTCGCATGGAGTTTGAGGGTTTTGTGTCAGGCCCCGTGCTAACTACTAGCAATTAACAAATAATAACAAGCGCATAAACACGGAAGCTTAAAATCAGGGCTTAAAAATTTTTCGAAATACAATGGGCCTGAACTTCAAATCATAAATTCAAAATATTCAATACTCAAAATATGAGTTAACTCCAACTCATACAAACAGATAACAACATACATCAAATCAAAGACCGATCCCCAATACATAAAAACACGGGGCATCCCCCGGTTCAATACATATCATAATTATAACTGGGACTCAGGGACGAGGGGATCGACCAGCTGAACTTCCACTCGGTCCAGCTTGGTTACCTGTAGTTCCTGCAAATGGGCAACACAGACCCAACCAAAAACAAAAGCAGGAAACAAGTACGAGGTCAAGCCTCAGTACGAAGAGCTATCAAAATAGCTAAACATGCAACATGCTATAATCAATGCTATGAATGCATGAGGGCTATCAAGAAATCAGATAGCTAGACCAGTCTATCAACTGGCAACTCAAATCAAGCCTCTATACCACGCACAGCTAATCAGCCGATGGAAATCATTGGTCCGTGATCATCGGGGCCCGTCAGCCCATCACAGCTCGGTGGTAGACACTCGAATCCGGTAGTCACCACTCCGACGATAGCGTT
>KV013371.1:7881-31389 GCA_001598015.1 Dorcoceras hygrometricum
TGTCATGGTAAATTTAAATGTAAAATTACTAGATTTAGTGGGAGGACATCCGAAGACGGTGGACAATGACGATCAAGAATATTGAAGACCGAAGATCTGTAAAACCGGAAGCATTGTAATAGGATTGCATTACATATTTCATTACCCCTAGGATTGGACCCAGGGACGAATCAAGAATATTGAAGACCGAAGATCTGTAAAACCGGAAGCATTGTAATAGGATTGCATTACATATTTCATTACCCCTAGGATTGGACCCAGGTCCGTGACTGGCAACCACGGACCGCATAGCTCTCGCGATCGATCATCCCAATATTTATATATGTTGATATAAAGTTTAATTAAATCCGCATGTTGCATGTTTTAAATTTGATTTAAAATAAATGCATGAGACCAAATTTTCAAAATTAAAATCCCTCGTTTTAAATACGATTTAAAACTAATATCAAGACAAATGTTTATTCGATAAACTAAAGTGTATTTAAAATTGTTTAAATTTCCCTACCTTCCATCAACAATGGGTGTACGTCGATGCTACCCGTATACATGGCCCGGCTCATATTATTGAGGAGGTCATGTATGCCGGAAAGCTGTCCATGCCATTGACAACTGTTGTGAGTCGGTGGAAACTCCCTTTAACGTTGTCTCATATTATTGGGGACGTTAAGGGGACCGTCCTTCACGACTCGACATTGATGGGTCATCTTGACACGTGATAGAAAACGGCGTCATATTATTGGGCCCTTACTGGACGTGAGGTAAATACATGGAGGTTGCACCGGTTGCAATCGAAAACTACCTTTTGGGGGTCATGGATGGCTGATATTATTCGGGTCCATGGTCGCTTGATTGGGCTCCGTGTACCCACTAAAGAAACCTGTTTTCTCGGTTTCATTAGAGGGTGGTGAAATCGTTAAAATAGTGGGAGGGTAATTCATAAAACTTAACGACCATGTTTTATGTCTTAGCGATTATTTTTATATAGTTAGTGATGTATGTCTGCTTTCCTTTTCAGTATTACTGCATTTAAAATGGTTTCGATGAAAAACCCGCTCGCTTCTATACTGGATAGCAACAGGTTCACCGGTCTGAACTACCAAGACTGGCTCCGCAACCTCAATCTTGTATTGGCTTCGGAGAAACTTCTTTATGCGATAGAGAAGAGTCCTCCGAAGGAAGCCCCTGCCGATATCAGCCCTGAGGAGCTGATAACGCTTAAACAATGGTGGGACGACGAGGTTAAAGCTCGGTGCTATGTGATGGCATCGATGTCCAATGAAATGCAACGGTGTTTTGAGAAGACGAAGTATGCTGCTGACATACTTTTTCATCTCAAAGAGCTGTACGGGGAGAACTCTCGACATGAGAGGTTCATGGCTGTCAAGGAGCTGATGACGAGCCGCATGCGCGATGGGACTTCGGTCCGCGAGCATGGGGTTCGTATGATTGGGCTCGCTGAAAAAATGTCGGGCCTTGATATCGCACTTCCACACGAGCTGTCGGTGGATGTACTTCTCCTATCGCTACCCGCTGCATTTGACCCCTTTGTGGTCAACTTCAACATGAACAAGCTGGCAGCCACCCTTGAAGAGGTGGTTAACATTCTTGTAGTGTTTGAAGGGACCATTAAGAAGGACAAACCCGTCCTCCTTATGGGCTCTTCTTCCTCTGCGAAGAAGGGACCCAGACGCAAGAGCAAGAAGCGTTCTGCTCCTGCGAAGGAGGAGAAGTCCGCCAAGAAGCCAAAGACAAAGGCTTCAAAACCGAACAAGTCTGAGGATGTTTGCCACCACTGCCACAAGGCTGGGCATTGGAGGAGGAACTGCAAGGAGTACCTCGAGCAGTTGCGAACTGCGAAAGGTATGTTCTATGAAATAAATATGTCTCTTAATTCGACTTCTTGGGTACTTGATACCGGATGTGGATCTTATATCTGCAATGATTTGCAGGTGATGACAAGAAGCCGACGTCTTAGAGAGGGTGAGACCCACTTGAGGCTTGGCAATGGAGCAAGGGTTGCTGCAGTAGCTATAGGAGATGTTTATTTATTTCTGTCTTCTGATTTTAAGTTGTTGTTGAGAAACATTTTATTTGTTCCCGAATTAATAAAGAACATTATTTCTGTTTCTATGCTTGATAGTGATGGATATTCTTGTATGTTTGCTAATTCGATTTGCAATATTTACAAGAATGAATGTTTAATTGGAATTTGGGAACGCGAAAACGATTTGTACACCTTAAAATTAAAAGACGTTCCAACTCGCGATGTCGAAGCACATACAACAACGATTAAAAGGAAACACGATAACTTGAACCCAGCACAACTTTGGCACGCTAGGCTAGGTCATATTTCTCTAAGTAGGATGAACAAGTTAGTTAGGAGTGACCTGTTTGAAATGTCAGACATTAACTCCCTACCGACTTGTGAATCTTGTCTTAAGGGAAAGATGACCAAGCAACCCTTCAAGGGCAAGGGTGAGCGTGCTCAAGGCCTATTGGATTTGATCCATACTGATGTGTGCGGCCCGTTTAGTATTGGTACTAAATATGGTCACACATATTTCATCACCTTTACCGATGATTACTCTAGGTATGGGTACTTGTACTTGATGAAGTACAAGTCTGAATCCTTTGAAAGGTTCAAAGAATTCAAGGCTGAAGTAGAAAATCAATTAGGCAAAAGTATTAAAGCACTTCGATCTGATCGAGGTGGTGAATACTTGAGTGCTGAATTTCAAGACTATCTGAAAGAGAATGGGATTCTCGCACAGTGGACCCCTCCGGCCACACCACAGCTCAATGGTGTAGCGGAGAGTCGTAATCGGACCTTGTTGGACATGGTTCGATCTATGATGAGCTTCACTGAACTTCCTACCTCGTTTTGGGGCTATGCGCTCGAAACAGCGGTAATGTTGTTGAACAATGTCCACACCAAGGCAATGGATAAGACTCCATATGAGATATGGATGGGCAAACCACCCAAGTACTCATACATGAGGATTTGGGGATGTCCTGCTTACGTGAAGCAGACAGTGGGAGATAAGCTGGATACGAGATCCATCTTATGCTACTTCATTGGGTATCAAGCGGTAATGTTGTTGAACAATGTCCACACCAAGGCAATGGATAAGACTCCATATGAGATATGGATGGGCAAACCACCCAAGTACTCATACATGAGGATTTGGGGATGTCCTGCTTACGTGAAGCAGACAGTGGGAGATAAGCTGGATACGAGATCCATCTTATGCTACTTCATTGGGTATCCAAAGAATTCCATTGGATACTACTTCTACTATCCCAGCGAAACAAAAGTGTTTGTTTCTAGGAATGCCACCTTTATGGAAAGGGAATTTCTACTTGATACAAATGGCAAAATAGTAGAACTCGAAGAGGTTCGAGATCCAATCGAAGTACCAGGTGAGTCTCCCGCACCTCCAGAGCCAATACCAGAAATGGTCGCACCTAGGAGATCCGAAAGGATTCCTAGGGCTCATGAGAGATATGGTTTTCTCCTTGAAGATGATCAAAGTGATCAAGTTGTTGGATCTGATCCAAGAACTTTCAAGGAGGCAATTTCCGATGCTGATTCTAATTTGTGGCTTGAAGCAATGCAGTCTGAGTTTGACTCAATGCATGCTAACCAAGTTTGGACTCTAGTTAACCCTCCCGAAGGAATTGTTCCTATTGGGTGCAAATGGGTATACAAGAGGAAACTTGGGCCTGATGGTAAGGTAATGACCTACAAGGCACGACTGGTCGCGAAAGGTTACACTCAAAGGCAAGGTGTTGACTATGATGAAACCTTCTCGCCAGTCGCAATATTCAAGTCAATTAGAATCTTGTTAGCCATAGCCGCATGGTACGACTATGAGATATGGCAAATGGATGTGAAAAACTGCGTTCCTTAATGGAAACATTAAGGAAGAGATCTATATGATGCAGCCTGAGGGTTTCACATCTGTTGGAAGCGAGCATAAGGTATGCAAGCTTCAGAGATTGATCTACGGTCTCAAACAAGCATCGCGAAGTTGGAACCTGAGATTCAATGAAACAATTAAGGAATTTGGTTTCATCAAGAATCCCGAGGAGCCATGTGTATATAAGAAGGTAGTTAAAAGCGCTGTGACATTCCTTGTACTTTATGTTGATGACATTCTACTCATTGGAAATGATGTAGGAATGCTGCAGTCAACTAAAGTATGGTTGTCTAGTAGATTTTCGATGAAGGACATGGGTGAAGCGTCCTATATTCTTGGAATACAGATCTATAGGGATAGATCTAAACGGATGCTCGGACTCACCCAAGCTACCTACATCGATACCATACTTAAGAGGTTCTCTATGGAAGAGTCCAAGAGAGGACACCTACCTATGTGCCACGGGGTCACTCTATCTAAGTCTATGTGTCCGAAGACTGATGAGGAGATAGAGAGTATGACACGTGTGCCATATGCCTCTACAATAGGTAGTATTATGTATGGCATGATCTCGACTAGACCGGATGTCGCATATGCTCTGAGTGTCACGAGCCGCTACCAGGCCAACCCCGGCCAATTGCATTGGAAGGCTGTGAAGGATATTCTTAAGTACTTACGAAGGACTAAGAATATGTTCATGGTCTATGGGGGTGGTGAACTGAAACTGGAAGGCTATACTGATTCTAGCTTCCAGTGTGACCTGGATGATTCGAAATCTACCTCTGGATTTGTATTCATGCTCAATGATGGTGCTGTCTCTTGGAAGAGTTCCAAGCAAGACACCATCGCGGATTCAACCACTGAGGCTGAGTACATCGCAGCATCAGCTGCTGCTAAGGAGGCCATTTGGATAAGGAATTTCGTCCAAGAGTTGGGCGTCATTCCTAATGGAGTTGGTCCAGTCCCGATGTACTGCGACAACACGGGTGCCGTTGCGCAAGCAAAGGAGCCTAGGTCTCACCAAAGGTCCAAACACATACTGAGGAAATACCACATAATCCGGGATATTGTGGCTAGAGGTGACATAGCAGTTGAGAGAGTCGCCTCTGCAGACAACGTTGCTGATCCACTTACGAAGCCCTTGCCTGGACCGTTGTTTGAAAAACATCTCGAAACAATGGGACTGCGTCTGATGTGTAGTTGGCTTTAGGGCAAGTGGGAGATTGTTAGAGTAGATGCCCAACTAGCCAACTTGTGGCGTGTGGGTTTATAGACTCTTGTATGAAACAATCTTTATATATGATATTCACATTTATTTATATGGCATTCTTTACTTTCATTGTGTTGTATAATGATTAACAATTGCGTTGAGTAAAGACCTAGAATACACCGAAGTGTATGTTAGATGTGATAGTGGGTATGACGGCTATCATGAAACACATCTAATAGTCACTGTGTATTCTGAACATGTTCCTAGTCGATTGGACCGTCAAAATGAGGATAAGGCCGCCCGAGCTAGAGACTAGTATCTGCGATGCGAAGTACCATGTTTCATTGGTAGGGAACATTGTCATGTTATGAGCATGCAGATAGATAGTGACCTGGTGATCTATCTAACTACCCTCGTTCGGACTTTCCAAGTGGTTACCATTTGTCGAGTGGATAAGTCCGAGGTCTTGGTTGTACTGATTAGTCCTCACGACTCGAAACGTCATTGAGACTCTACATGATAGGCGTCTCACTTTGACTCGTTTGCCGACTCACTTGGGGTCATCAGGCGGCGGGATTGGGTGAGACCCCGATGCATGTAGGAGTCGATGCATCGTTGTCGAGGATTCACCGCTCGCAGACATGCGTGGATATCCTATGCTACTGAGGGGTTAATAGTGTATAAATCTCTGGCCAGAGTACTAGAAGTGTTTTAGGTAAATGTGTTTACCTAGTTACACTCGTGATGTCACTATTCGATCTCCAAGATGTACGCATAGCTATCGGATCTATAGCGACTCTCGATTTACCAATGGTCGTTGATCTGATCGGGATATATGGATTGAAAGGACCGTGCCGTACGCTAACCACGACCAACTGGTTCTTGCAGGCACTATCAGTGATACCTAGGGGATCATGGGGCGATGTTGCTAGACGCTCTTACCATGATCCGATGGGCAAGTCCGGAATTGTGATTCCGGAGCCACAATGGTTGTGGGCCCACGGCTAGCTGTATCCCTGAACCATTGAGGGTCACACAAGTACTGGATTCAAGATTCCCGCACGGATAGTCAGCTCAATGTGTTGAGAATGAGAAGAGGATTTTGGGAAGTGCGACTTCCTGAAAGTCAACAGGGGTCAAATCGGGATTTCCCGATGTTGAAGGGCAAAACGGTCATTTTGAACTGGGGTTCTGAAAAATGGTTTTTCAGATCATAGTATTCAGTTTTGGAAACTGAGTCGATCGGTCCGATCTGATCGGCGATCGGAGTCACGATGAAGTCTCGGTACGGATAGTCAGCTCAATGTGTTGAGAATGAGAAGAGGATTTTGGGAAGTGCGACTTCCTGAAAGTCAACAGGGGTCAAATCGGGATTTCCCGATGTTGAAGGGCAAAACGGTCATTTTGAACTGGGGTTCTGAAAAATGGTTTTTCAGATCATAGTATTCAGTTTTGGAAACTGAGTCGATCGGTCCGATCTGATCGGCGATCGGAGTCACGATGAAGTCTCGGTGATGGAGATGAATCGAATGTTCATCCGTTGGACCCGGGCCCGTTGGGCCGGATCCAAATCCATCACCAAGTCTATTTAATATAGACTTAGGCTTAATTGTCACAAGACTTGATACTACTACACAAACCCTAAACCTAGAGCAAAGTCGCCGCCCCTTCCCTCCTCTCATAAGTCGTCGCCGCCGCCCTTGTGCCGCCGCCGCCTTGTGTCGTCGGAAAATTGTTCCGACCAACTTGACGTGGAGAATCCGTCCGCGTCGATCTCGTCAGGCCTTCTAATGCAGGCTGACGAAGGAGTCTCGTTTCTGGTCGTGGACCGGATTGACGTTATCTACCGCCGCCTACCGTGAAGTGCCGGTTTCCTCGAGAAACTGGTCGGAGCCAGGCACGAGTTGCCAGCAAGGTAGTCATCTAAACACCCTATGAATGTCATAGATTGCATGTTTGTATTGAATTGTATTGATCGTCTCCCGGCAATTTTTGTTCTTCCGCTGCCTCGCCGGGATGCGTGATCCGGATCCGCCGCGGTTCCCAACAGGGTCAAAATAGGCTGGCCCAAACGGGTCATGGGTTAGAGCGGGACGGGGCGGGCCGGACCATGGGTTTTTTTTTAAAAAAAAATAAAATCTATATATTCCTTATTTCATTACAAATTGCCCCTTTTGTTTCATCCTTCTGTTTTTCTGCCTGCCCTTCACAAATTCACAAATCGCCTCTTTTCTTTCATCTTCTTGGCCTTGGCTCTTCGGCTCTTCCAAGTACTCCAACAACAAGGTAAGTCCCATAAGTTCTTGTTGCTGATTTTTTGCGGATTCTCCAACAACATTATGGCTTGATGTAATTTGGATTCTTTTGTTGGTGTCACAAACTGAGATTGATGCATAAAGCGTCAGTTTCTTAGAGGAATTTCGATGCGATCGTGTAATTTGGAGAAGAATGGACTCCCTCTTCAAAAAAGCATCGAAAACTACCGTTCGGTGGTCCTGAAAAATTGAAAATATGTTAGGCCACTCCCTCTTCTCAAACCAACCTGAATCACAAACTAAATATTGTGGTCCCTTCATCTTTAATTACTTAAAATCCTTTTGCAGTTGGCAGAGCTTTGAAGAATTTCTTGTTTTTGGTTTCTTGAAGTTTGATGTCTCATTAAGGGGTTTTCTTTATTTTACTGCAAAATTTATTTTACATTATCTTAGTTGCAAGAATTTAGCATATGGCTCGTGGAATAATGCGTATAAATTTGAGATTTTGATTGAAGATGATGAGTTGTGTTGTGTGCTGTTGCAGAGTTTTCGAGTTTACTTGGTTTTTGATTTCTTGAAGTCTGATTTCTCATTTTTGCGGCCCTGTTCGTTTCTAAGTCTAATTTCGACTACGCTTTAGTCTTATTTCAATATGGATTGTGATTAAGTTTGAGGAACCAGGAGATCTGCAAATCTATTTAAGAACAACCCCACTATCAATATAAAATCGAAGTAATTTTTTTCCTAGAGTCAGAACTTGTAAAATCAGGCCACATTCAATTTTTTTCACTACGAGCTATTTCCAAAACTAAACATGTGGAGTTTAGATGAATATCTGAAGGGCAGTATATTTTCATAATACTCATTTGTACAGGACTCTAGCTAATTGCTTCTAATCAACATTTCAGTAGTAATTTTGCCTTTGTCGAAGTATAAACTAAGTTTGTATCTCCAAAATGTTCAACTATTTTTATTCATCTGATAACATGTCAAACTATGTGAACTCTCCTGTTCTAGTGTTGATACTCAAAATGGAGATATTTCTTTGGGCTTGTTGATAATGATTCGAAGTCCGGTTAATATGATTAACCGAATATCTTGTTTGCTAATAATATTTTTAGCGAAACTACAATGAAATTAACCATGAAACGGGTGTGTGTAAGAGAATGAGGATAATTTAACTCTGTTTGTTATAAATTGAGTAGGAAATTGAACAATTGTTCGCTGAAATAACAGAGACGATTCTTGCTCCATAGTTGGTCACCTTCACCGAGAAATCGCCTTTCTTGATCTCATAAATCCCAAGTTTTGTACTACGGACAAG
Source organism: Dorcoceras hygrometricum (assembly GCA_001598015.1). Taxonomy (NCBI): domain Eukaryota; kingdom Viridiplantae; phylum Streptophyta; class Magnoliopsida; order Lamiales; family Gesneriaceae; genus Dorcoceras; species Dorcoceras hygrometricum. The sequence goes on from KV013371.1 coordinate 16,591, forward strand.
ACTCAAAAACGTGAAACAAAATAGGATCAAAATCTTAGACATTGCTGAATGTATCAAGGACTGCGGTCCCAGATTTTCTTGAAGCTATAGAATTTTGAGAGTAACAATAATGGGCTGTGCATAAGACACTTAATCCCGTGTGAATGAAACGAATAAAAAAGTAAGATCATATAATTTATATAATCCTGGCGGGCCAGTCCGCAAGCCCGCCAACCCGAGGTGGTACTACATGGATCCATAAGCTTGTAATACATGAACAAGGGTTAATCGGGCCCGGTATCTCGATTCCGCCCATCGTAAACTTGTCACACATCACTTCAATCCCTCGAAAATATTTTTCTTTTCTTTCATGCCTTAACATTTCATAAAAAATTCATGATGCGTGCATTTCATAAAAACATGCAATTTAAAAGGCTTAGCCCATCAATATATATTTCATTCCTTCATTTAAAATATTATCATACATAAAATACTACATATCTAATTAAATATATATTCACGGCCTTCTACATTTTCTACTCCGGTCAAGGACTAGTTCCGATGCCTTATAAGCCAAAAAAAAATGCCTAGACTTAACTTTAAATGACATCTAACCCTAAACATGAATTGGCTCATAACTTTAAAATTGAACTTTAAAAAGTTCATAAAATACTCACTCCTTTATTTTAAAATCAAGCTTTAAAAATTTGACTAAGTAAAAGTCTCATTCACACAAATTTGACTTTAAAACTTAAACAAAATATTAGGTCCATAAAATCATTAAAAAATTGACTTCAAATTTTGACTTAAACATTTGACCTAAAATTCTTAAAATTGGACCTAAAGCTTTAAAATTAAAATACCCGGTCCGTAAAATAAAATAAGTCGGAACTTAAACATTTGACCTAAAATTCTTAAAATTGGACCTAAAGCTTTAAAATTAAAATACCCGGTCCGTAAAATAAAATAAGTCGGACAAGCATAAAATATTTTGACCCGACCCTCGACTGACAGACCCGGTCCAACAGAACCCACCAAATCGGTCCAGTTGAACCGAGCCCTTCACGAACGAAACCCTAGTCGCACGCCACCATGCAAGTCGCGACTTCCAGCCTACTACCTCCCTTCTTCGACTGCCGCTGGCCGGAACCCGTCGAGTGGACCACCCCTTGGTCCAGTCGGTTCTCCTAGACCTAGCCATGGTTCAAGTCGTCGGCCACAAGGCTCAAACGAAGCAAAAAAATGGGTCGCCCGTGCGCGAACCTTGGAGGATGTGGCCATGCGTGAACCTTGTCTCGACCAAGGTGTCGAGCCACCTCCCCTACGACCATGGATCACCCCTGGACCTCCTAGAACCGAGCCTTAGCCCCTCAACCAATCCATGACCAATGCAAGACGAGAAACAAATCAAACACGTAATGAAAACGATGAAACATGCATGGATCTCAAATATTTTGTGTAGATCTAAACAAGTCACATACAATTCATGCAACACCTTTATAAAAACAGTATATTATAGCTTAAATGGTGAGAAAAGAAGAGATATAACATTCCTTGATCGGAGAATAATGAAGAACTGTGAGTTACCGGAGCGAAGGACGTGAGATGGGGACAAACCACCTTGAATTACCAAAAACTTGAAGAAATCGAGCTTGAGGGATGGAGGAGGCTAGGGTTCAAGTGATTAGGGTTGGAGGAAAATGAATGATTTCCAAAATGACCCCTCCAATGTTTTTAATTAGGAAAATAATAGAATTTTCTCCTCCACCACTTAATATGTCAATTAAACTAAAAATTAAACTTTAAAACTCCAAACTTCCGTAAGATAAGCTCCCTCAATTTTAAAAATGCAATAAATTTTATTAAAACAGCCCGTATAGGTGAAAAACGGGTTCCCCTCGGCAATAATGCATAAAAACCTTATTTTTCGGAAATTGCCGCTTAAAAGAATAAATCTGTTCTTAAAAAGTATGAGGGCTTAAAACTTTCAAACAATTTTCATCTCGGTCGTCCCTAGTCTCGTCCATCGGTCCGTAACTCAAATGGGCTAGAAACATAACATGCATATCATGAAATAATAAACTATCATTAATCACATAAAATAGCATATAATTTTCTAAAATAATTTTCCCCCTAGTCATGCACTCATTTCCACGTAATTAGGATTTCTGGGCATTACAACAACACTTCTTTTATGTCTCAGTGAGAAAGACTACAATGATAGTTTGTGTTTGTGATTCACTCAACTAAACAATAAACCTCTCAGCTCTCATATGTAAGTGAATCTCTGTGTGAGAAGTTTATAGTGTAAGCTCACTCTCTGGTTGTTTTTCTCACACACTGGGAAGTGCTTCTACAAGCTGATATATTCTGTTTGCTTCCCTGGTTTGTGCAATTGACTATTGATTCCTCATTGAAGCCCTCGTCCTGTGCACCAGCTCACACCTGGGCACTGGACCAGCTTGTACATTAGCTGCCACCTGAGTATACAAGATCTCGGCTATGCACTGCTTTCTGTATTCTATTGTACCCCTCTGCACTTCATCTTGATTCTGCTTGTTGTACATCTGATATATATATATATATATATAGTTGTACCTTGTGTCCTTTATCATTAAATGCATTGCAGGATGTGTTGACTTTGAGCTCTCTACTATTAAATGCTCTGCTCTACATACTGTTAGCTGAAAACTGCACTGCACTTCGTCTCTGAGCTGAACACTATTCTGCCTGAGCTGATCCGCTGCTTCACTAGACTGTTCTACCCAGACTCCTATTGCTCCGAGCTGGTGAACCAGCTTGGGTGTCTACTGGTCTTCTGCTGACCAGCTTGGCTATTCTGCTGACCAGCTAGGCTATATGATCTGGTTCATCTTATCTGCGCACTTTATTTAAATGGTTAGAAACATAACAACTGGTTTTGTGTATCTCAAGATTAAGATTCTGATCTGTCAACATAGATCCAATAATCTCCCCCTTTTTGATTTACACCAAAACTGAATAAATAAAAAACACATATAACAGTTTACAGATATTTCTCCCCCTTTTTTTGGGATTCAAAAACGGTTTGGAAATCTCGTCTCCCCTATAAATTTAAAACAAAACTCTCTCTAACAAAGCACAGGGTTATTTTATTTTGAAAAATAAAATCTTTTTTGAGGGACGACATTTTGTGAGAACATGTGCATAAAATGAGATTTCGAAGATAGATTATATGCTACTCAAAAGTTCTAATTTATTTAGACTAGAGAAGTAATAGAGGATTCAATTTACAGAATCTATTCCATTTTTCCCTAAGATATAGCCTCACCAACCCTAGAGATCTTGGCGTCCACATATCTCGCGCAATCTGTCAGCTCGTCGGAACAGATATTGCTGCACTTTTCTTTCGAGGAAATGCTCTGCAATTCAATAAATACTCCCCCTATCTATATAAAGTGAGTTTTGAAAGCCTTAAAAATTTTGTAGCACAGACAAGCTTTCGAAGAAGAACTATCAGAGCAGAAAGTATTTTAAAACCGTTTGAAATTTTTCGATAAGAAATGCACTTTCAAAAACAACCTGCTCTGATACCAATTGTTAGTCCCATTATTCGGGGTACCAGATGGTAAGAACGCTCTGATACCAATTGTTGGGATCGAAAAAACAGGGCGTGTCCATGAGCTCTCACACAATTTACGTAGGCTCTCACACAGCCTAATACACCGAGCCCTTAAGTTACGTGCAATTTAAGGTTTTGGAAAGATAAACGCAGCACGAAACTTGGAACCGGATCACACATGTGTTCTACCAGCAGCTCTGCAAGCTGGTCTGGCATGCATGCGATCTGGTCGATTGATTCTTGAGCTGCAATAGCTCATCGTTCTTGAATATTAAGTGCATCGAGATATAGATTGAGTAATGAAGTAAAATCACGCGGAAACAACTCAAACTGAACTATTATAATCGAAAGCTCATTAACAGTTTTAATCACAGTTGTAAAAATGTGCAATGCGTATGAATGTAAATGTAGAAAGCTGTAAAACGACATGCTGCAATTCGTTTATGGAAGTTCGGAGCTGAATCTCCCCCTTTTTATATTTTGGTCCTTTACCCCTTGTAATGCGTGGACCTTCCCCCTGTCTACTCGGGCCTTGTCCTCCTTCAAACCCACGGCTTTGTCCTCCTTCCCCCTTTTTGGCATCACCAGTCTCCTTAAGGTGATTAACCAATTATACCAGCTGCAATTTAACCAAATCAAGATCACTGGCAAACTGGTACTGTTGCTCAGCAAGCTGACGAACAAGGATGGTCTCCAACGATGTTTGGGAAGAAGTAACGTTGGCAGCCACCGTGTCCATATTATCATAAAAGCTGCGTTGTAGGCACCAAAGTCGTGCTTCATAAAGGTCTGAATATTTAGCAACTCCTCAAATTTGCAGTGTAGAGATCCAAGTCTGGACTCCATGGATTTTACCCTTGAATGAATAGATTGAACCTTTGAATCCATAGAAGTCATCCGTGAATCCAGTGAACAACAACTTTTTCTACCTCTTCAAGCTTACTGTTAGCGTGAAAAGTGTCTGGGGGACTGGATACAAAAACCTGCTGTGAACCATCGTGGGAAGAATCTTCATTATTTTCTGAATCCAAAAAATATTTCGGCTCTTCTCTGTGTTCAATATATACAACCATCTGTAAGTTAGATGGACTCGGACCCTGATAGTCCACATATCCGCCTCAGAAATGGGATTCGGACCTAAAATATTTACATGATCTTCATTTTGGATGGGAAGACTGTCAGAATAAGTAGGACTCTGTTGGGATCGGTTTACCCTCTATATACTTGTTATTTTGACAATAATCGGCACGTAGAGGGTGTAACCAGATCGAATGACAAGACGCAGGATTCAGCAAGGCATTGAAGCCAGGTTGCGATGACCAAACTGGTTCCAGCTGGTTGTTGAAACCAGCTTGATACAAAGCAAGCGCTAAACATGCTGGTTCCAGCTTTATGCTAAAACCAGCTCGACACCAAGCCGAACGATCTGGTTAACTTATCTTGAGCTGCAATAGCTCAGTGTTCTTGAATACTCGTGCACCGAGATACCGATTGAGTAATGAATATAAATCATGCGGAAATAACTCAAACTACATTCTAAATTCGAAAGCCATTTTAAACAGTTTTATGCGTTAAACAGATATGCAATGCGTATGAATGCAAGTACTGAAAAGAGTAAAGAAAATACGCTGAATTTGTTTATGGAAGTTCGGAGCTCAATCTCCTACATCTCCCATTCTTCCGCAACGGGAAGGATCCACTAGAAGACTAATTACAACGATCCTCGCTGCAACCCACTCCTACGACCCGCAGCCGCAAGAACTCCTAGCATCTACCACTGCACACCAGCCCGCAAGCTGTGTGACTAAGTTCGATTCTTTAACGCCTCAGTGAGAAAGACAACTAGACTTGTTTAACGTCTCTGTCCAAAGACTACAATGGAGAGTATTGAATCACATTCACTCTAATCTTTCTCGCTCAACTCTTGAGTATGAGTGAATGTGTATGTGTGAGATTAACAGTGTAAGCACAATCTCTCAGTAATCAAATCTCACACACTCTGGGAAGTGCTCCTTGTGCGAGTTGGTTTTCTGCTTATCTTCCCAGGTTCAGTGTTGTTCGTTTTCAAGTTTTAGGCTTTTTTTTTTGGATTTCCACGACACCCTCTCTCTATTAAGGCGCATGCGTCTTCTGTTCCATTGCACCTGTTATATAAAGCCTTGACTTGGATTTATCCATTGGACACAAGGATGAAGCCGTTGTAAAGGCTTCTGAAAAGTTCTGACAATGTTGTACCTTGTATCCTTTTGCATTTAATGCCTTGCAGGCTTTGTTGACTTTAAGCTCCTTTTCATTAAATGCGTTGCAGCAACCATTGCTGGCTTCTGAGCTCTATGAACAGCGTATTTGACAATACAACAAATCAGTTTGAACTTCGCAATACGATCTCCACAATACTTGTGTTCAAACTGCTTTGCTCTGAGCTGGTCTCTGTTCTATGAGCTGGTTGCTGAACTTTGTGCTGGTCTCTACCAGTTGGTTGCTGAGCTGGTTTTTTCCTTTAGCTGGGAGCTGGTTTGCGCTGAGCTTGTTTCCCAGCTGGTTTCCTTCCCAGCTGGTTGTCCTTTGCTGGATCAGCTCGGGCGTCCCCTTACTGTACCAGCTAAGTTGTCCTATGCTAGACCAGCTTGGGCGTCCCCTTCCTGTTCTAGCTTGGATATCTTCTATTGGACCACTCCGCAATCTGCACTGCTATCTGTTCTCAATCAAGCTGCTATCAGTGCTTTCTCGCTGTTGAGAAGGCCTCATAATCCGGCTGGGGAATTTGCAAGGTTCGGGATGAACTTGCGTATTATCGCATGAGACCAGCGCTACCCCCTCCGAAACTGTCCAAAGAGAAAGACTCACTATTTTGTCGTGACCTAAGCTGCTTTTTGGCCAAATTCCTTCTTTTAGGCCTCCGAAATCGCATTTTTCTGTTCAGCTCAACCTGCGCACTTAATTTAAATTGTTAGTAAAATAATAACAGATTTTGTGTGAATCAAAACTTAGATTCTGATATGTAAAAACAGATCCAACAATCTCTCCTTTTTGATTTACACAAAATCTGGATAAACACTATGCAGGTATGTTTACGTTGAAATTATTTCTCCCTCTTTTTGTGGGAATAAAAAAGAGTTTGAAATCTTGTCTCCCCCTCATTTTTTAAAACGAAACTCCCCCTCAACAGAGCATGGGGTGATTTTATTTTCGAAATAAAAACATTTATGCACTGGAAGACAGTTTGTTGAAAACATTATGTATGCATGAGACTTTGAAAAGCCTATGCTGCTTAAAAAAAATCTCATTCATTAGGACCAGAGGAGCAATAGAGGATTCAATATGCAGAATCTTTTCCATTTCTCCCTAAGGCTTAGCCTCGCTCCGTCTTAGAGATCTTGACGTCCACAGACCTCGTGCAATCTGTCAGCTCGTCGGAAGAGATGTTGCCGCTCTTTCTTCCCCATATCCATATGCAATGAATTTTGAAAACTTTAAAAAATTTTGCAGCATAGATAGGCTTTCGAATGATCAGAGCAGACATATTTTAAAAACATTTAAAAACATTTTTCGAAGAAAATGCACTATTCAAGAACAACCTGCTCTGATACCACTTGTTGGGATCGGTTTACCCTCTATATACTTGTTATTTTGACAATAATCGTCACGTAGAGGGTGTAACCACATCGAATGATAAGACGCTGGATTCAGCAAGGCATTGAAGCCGGGTTGCGATAACCAAACTGGTTCCAGTTGGTTGTTGAAACCAGCTTGATACAAAGCAAGCGCTAAACATGCTGGTTCCACCTGTATGCTGAAACCAGCTCGACACACAGCCGAACGATCTGGTTAACTTATCATGAGCTGCAATAGCTCAGTGTTCTTGAATACTCGTGCACCGAGATACAGTTGAGTAATGAATATAATTCATGCGGAAATAACTCAAACTGCACTCTAAATTGGAAAGCCATTTTGAACATTTTTATGCGTTAAACAGATATGCAATGCGTATGAATGCAAGTACTAAAAACAGTAAAGAAAATACGCTGAATTTGTTTATGAAAGTTCGGAGCTCAATCTCCTACATCTCCCCTTCTTCCGCAACGGGGAGGATCCACTAGAAGACTTTGATTACAACGATCCTCCCTGCAACCCACTCATACGACCCGCAACCGCATGAACTTCTAGCATCTACCACTTCACACCAGCCCGCAAGCTGTGTGACTAACTTCGCTTCTTTAACGCCTCAATGAGAAAGACAACTAGACTTGTTTAACGTCTCTGTCCAAAGACTACAATAGAAAGTATTGAATCACATTCACTCTAATCTTTCTCGATCAACTCTTGAGTATGAGTGAATGTGTGTGAGTGAGATTTACGGTGTAAGCACAATCTCTCAGTAATCAAATCTCACACACTCTGGGATGTGCTCCTTGTGCGAGCTGGTTTTCTTCTTATCTTCCCAGGTTCAGTGTTGTGCGTTTTCAAGTTTAGGCTTTTTTTTTGGATTTTCACAACACTCTCTCTATTAAGGCGCATGCGTCTTCTGTTCCATTGCACCTGTTATATAGAGCCTTGGCTTGGATTTATCCATTGGACACAAGGATGTAGCCGTTGTAAAGGATTCTGAAAAGTTCTGACAATGTTGTACCTTGTGTCCTTTTGCATTTAATGCTTTGCAGGCTTTGTTGAATTTAAGCTCCTTTTCATTAAATGCGCTGCAGCAACCATTGCTGACTTCCGAGCTCTGTGAACGGCGTATTTGACAATACAACAAATCAGTTTGAACTTCGCAATACGATCTCCACAATACTTGTGTTCAAACTGCTCTGCTCTGAGCTGGTCTCTGTTCTTTGAGCTGGTCGCTGAACTTTGGGATGGTCTCTATCAGTTGGTTGCTGAGCTGGTTTTTTCCTTTATCTGGTCTCCGAGCTGGTTTGCGCTGAGCTTGTTTCCCAGCTGGTTTCCTTCCCAGCTGGTTGTCCTTTGCTGGATCAGCTCGGGCGTCCCCTTACTGTACCAGCTAAGTTGTCCTATGCTAGACCAGCTTGGGCGTCCCCTTCCTGTTCTAGCTTGGATATCTTCTATTGGACCACTCCGCAATCTGCACTGCTATCTGTTCTCAATCAAGCTGCTATCAGTGCTTTCTCGCTGTTGAGAAGGCCTCATAATCCGGCTGGGGAATTTGCAAGGTTCGGGATGAACTTGCGTAATTTCGCATGAGACCAGCGCTACCCCCTCCGAAACTGTCCAAAGAGAAAGACTCACTATTTTGTCGTGACCTAAGCTGCTTTTTGGCCAAATTCCTTCTTTTAGGCCTCCGAAATCGCATTTTTCTGTTCAGCTCAACCTGCGCACTTAATTTAAATCGTTAGTAAAATAGTAACAGATTTTCTGTGAATCAAAACTTAGATTCTGATCTGTAAAAACAGATCCAACAATCTCCCCCTTTTTTATTTACAAAATCTGGATAAACATATGCAGGCGTGTTTATGCTGAAATTATTTCTCCCCCTTTATGTGGGAATCAAAAAAAATTTGAAATCTTGTCTCCCCCTCATTTTTTAAAACAAAACTCCCCTTCAACAGAGCATGGGGTGATTTTATTTTCGAAATAAAAACATTTATGCACTGGAAGACAGTTTGTTGAAAACATTATGTATGCATGAGACTTTGAAAAGCCTATGCTGCTTAAAAAAATCTCATTCATTAGGACCAGAGGAGCAATAGAGGATTCAATCTGCAGAATCTCTTCCGTTTCTCCCTAAAGCTTAGCCTCACTCCGCCTTAGAGATCTTGGCGTCCACAGACATCGTGCAATCTGTCAGCTCGTCGGAAGAGATGTTGCCGCTCTTTCATTTCGAGAAATCGCTCTGCAATTCAATAGACATTCCTCCCCTATCCATATGCAATGAATTTTGAAAACCTTAAAACATTTTGCAGCATAGATAGGCTTTCGAATGATCAGAGCAGACTTATTTTAAAACCATTTAAAAACATTTTTCGAAGAAAATGCACTATTCGAAAACAACCTGCTCTGATACCACTTGTTGGTATCGGTTTACCCTCTATATACTTGTTATTTTGACAATAATCGGCACGTAGAGGGTGTAACCAGATCGAATGATAAGACGCAGGATTCAATAATGCATTGAAGCCGGGTTGCGATAACCAAACTTGTTCCAGCTGGTTGTTGATACCAGCTTGATACAAAGCAAGCGCTAAACATGACGTTCCAGTTATATGCTGAAACCAGCTCTACACAGAGCCGAACGATCTAATCGGCACGTAGAGGGTGTAACCAGATCGAATGATAAGACGCAGGATTCAATAATGCATTGAAGCCGGGTTGCGATAACCAAACTTGTTCCAGCTGGTTGTTGATACCAGCTTGATACAAAGCAAGCGCTAAACATGACGTTCCAGTTATATGCTGAAACCAGCTCTACACAGAGCCGAACGATCTGGTTAAGTTATCTTGAGCTGCAATAGCTCAGTGTTCTTGAATACTCGTGCATCGAGATATAGATTGAGTATTGAATATAAATCATGCGAAAATAACTCAAACTGCATTCTAAATTCGAAAGCCATTTTAAACAATTTTTTGCGTTAAACAGATATGCAATGCGTATGAATGCAAGTACTGAAAACAGTAAAGAAAATACGCTGAATTTGTTTATGGAAGTTCGGAGCTGAATCTCCTACATCTCTCCTTCTTCCGCAACGGGAAGGATCCACTAGAAGACTTTGATTACAACGACCCTCGCTGCAACCCACTCCTACGACCCGCAGCCACAAGAACTCCTAGTATCTACCAATGCACACCAGCCCGCAAGCTGTGTGACTAACTTCGTGTTAGAGTAGATGCCCAACTAGCCAACTTATGGCGTGTGGGTTTTATAGACTCTTGTATATGACAATCTTTATTTATGAAATACGTATTTATTTATGACATTCTTTATTTTCATTATGTTATATAATGTTAACAATTGTATTGGATAAAGACCTAGAATGCACCATAGTGTATGTTAGATGTGATAGTGGATATGATGGCTATCATGAAACACATCTAATAGTCACTGTGTATTCTGAATTCGTTCCTAGTCGATTGGGCCGTCAGAATGAGGATAAGGCCGCCCGAGTTCGAGACTAGTATCTGCGATGCGAAGTACCATGTTTCATTGGTAGGGAACATTGTGATGTTCTGAGCATGCAGATAGATAGTGACCTGGTGATCTATCGAACTACCCTCGTTCGGACTTTCCAAGTGGTTACCATTTGTCGAGTGGATAAGTCCGAGGTCTTGGTTGTACTGATTAGTCCTCATTACTCGAAACGTCATTGATACTCTATATGATAGGCGCCTCACTTTGACCCGTTTACCGACTCACTTGGGGTCATTAGGTGGCGGGATTGGGTGAGGTCCCGATGCATGTAGGAGTCGATGCTTCGTTGTCGAGGATTCACCGCTCGCTCTCATGCGTGGATATCCTATGCTATCTGAGGGGATAATAGTGTATAAATCTCTGGCCAGAGTACTGGATGTGTTTTAAGTAAATGGGTTTACCTAGTAACACTCGTGATGTCACTATTCGATCTCCAAGATGTATGCATAGTTATCGGATCTTTAGCGACTCTCGATTTACCAATGGTCGTTGATCTGATCGGGATATATGTGTTGAAAGGACCGTACTGTACGCTAACCACGACCAACTGGTTCTTGCAGGCACTATCAGTGATACCTAGGGGATCATGGAGCGATGTTGCTAGGCGCTTTACCATGATCCGATGGGTCAGTCCGATATTGTGTTTTCGGAGTCACAATGGTTGTGGGCCCACGGCTAGCTGTATCCCTGAACCATTGAGGGTCACACTAGTACTGGATTCACGATTCCCGCACAGAAACTGAGCTCAATGTGTTGAGCATAGGAGGAGGATTTTAGGGAGTGCGACTTCCTAAAAGTCAACAGGGGTCAATTGTGATGAAGCCACGGTGGTACGGTTGAAACGAATGTTCATACGGACCTGGGCCCGCCCCAGGTCCATTGGGCTAGTGAAAGTCCATCATTGGTCTACTTATGCTAGACCTAGGGCTTCACACAACACAACACTTCACACCCTAGCCTCCACTTGGCCGCCGCCCCTCTCCTCTCCACAAACCTCACGCCACCGCCGAGTGCCACGCGCCGCCGCCGGCCGCAGCACGCGCCACCATCTCGTGATCGGACTTGTTTCGATCACCACGACGAGGAGATTCCGTTCGTGTCGAATTCTTCAGTCCTTCTAGTGCAGGCTGACGAAGGATTCGTGCTTCCAGTCGTGGACCTGATTGACGATCTACCACCGCTTACCGTTTGAAGTGTCGGTTTCCTCGTGAAACTGATCGGAGCCAGGCGCCTAGACGCCAGCAAGGTAACGATTCAAACATCCTATGCATGGATTATGGAATTGTTTTGATGTATTGAACGTTTCTCGGGGCAAAACTTTTAAACTTCCGCTGCGCCCCCGGGAAACGGGCTCTGGATCCGCCATTGTCGCCAACAGTGGTATCAGAGCTCAGGCTCGGATCCTTCAACACATTTAGTGCCTGAATTGTATCGAATCTCAATTTTTTCAGAAAAAAAAAAATTTTAGAAACCGGCCGTGGCGCCGCCGCGCTTGGCGGCGCCTCCCGCGCGCATGATCGCGCGCGATGGCCAGGCTCAAGTCACGCGCTGGTCGCGCGATGGCCGCATACTGGCCGACCGTGGGCAGCGGCCATGTTGGGGATCCGGATCCGCCCCCCGGCCAGGCCGCGGAAGGCCACTCAAATAATTAAAATATGATTTGACTGATTAAAATATGAATTTGTCGACAAAATGCGATTTTATTATAAAATGCGATTTTATATGTTAAATATGATTTTGTTGATTAAAATATGATTTTGTCGACAAAATGCGATTTTATTATAAAATGCGATTTTATAAAATATGATTTTGTAGGAAATATCAAATTTGATTTGATTATTTAAATTTATGCAAATTAATTAGATTGATTGCATGTTTGGGATGATCGAGAGCCCTGCCCAATGTGTTAGGTGTATGCTATAGGTTTTGCGATTTCGGTTGTAAATATTTTGTTGATATCATTTAAAGTGGGTCTGTTGTGGCCCGTTCCCACCCCTACAAATTTGTATCCCAATGTGTCATGGCAATTTAAATTTAAATTACTGGATTTAGTGGGAGGTTAATTTGAAGACGGTGGAGATGACGATCAAAGATATTGAAGACCGAAGATCTGTAAAACCGGAAGGAATTGTAATAGGATTGCATTGCATATTGCATTTCACCTAGGACTGGACCCAGGTCCGTGATTGGCAACCACGGACCGCATAGCTCTCGCGATTGATCATCCCAATTTTTATATATGCGATATAATGTTTAGTTGAATCCGCATGTTTTAAATTGTGATTTAAAATTGCATGAGACCAAATTTTCAAAAATAAAATCCCTCGTTTTAAATATGATTTAAAACTAATATCAGGTTTAAAAGTTTATTCTATAAACTAAGGGAATTTAAATCTGTTTAAATTATCCCTACCTTCCATCAATAATGGGTGTACGTCGATGCTACCCGCATACATGGCCCGACTCATATTATTGAGGGGGTTATATATGCCGGAAAGCTGTACACGTCATTGACACTCGTTGTGAGTCGGTTGGAACCCCCTTTAACGTTGGCTCATATTATTGGGGACGTTAAGGGGACCGTCCTTCACGACTCAACATTGATGGGTCATCTTGACACGTGACAGTAATCGGCGTCATATTATTGGGTCCTTACTGGACGTGAGATAAAATACATGAGGTTGCACCGGTTGCAATTGGGTTCTACCTTTTGGGGGTCATGGTTGGCTGATATTATTCGGGACCATGATCGCTTGATTGGACTCCGTGTGCCCACTAAGGAAACTTGTTTTCCCGATTTCATTAGAGGGTGGTGAAATCGTTAAAATAGTGGGAGGGTAATTCATAAAACTAAATGATCTTGTTTTATGTCTTAGCGCTCTTCATATATAGTTAGTAATGCATGTCTGTTTTTCTTTTCAGTATAAACTGCTTTATAATTTCTTCGATCAAAAACTCACTCGCTGCTATAGTGGATAGCAACAAGTTCACCGGTCTGAACTGTTGGGGATCCGGATCCGCCCCTCGGCGAGGCAGCGGAAGAACAATCAAATGTAAACCGGGAGGCGATCAATACGAAAAACAACAATTCATAATTGTCATACATAGGGCGTTTAAGCGGGTTACCTCGCTGGCACTTGTGCCTGACTCCAACCGGAATTACAATAATTCGGCTCTTCTCGGTAGATTGCGGTAGTTTACGCCAATCCACGACCAGATCCGAGACTCCTTCGTCAGGCTGCACTAGAAGCCCTGACGAGATCAGCACGAACGGATTCTCCTCGTCGAATTGGCCGGAAACAATTTTTCCGGCGAAGACGGCGGCGGCGGCGACGACGACTTGAGAGTGAGGAGGGTGGCGGCTAAAGCAACTAGGTTTAGGGTTATCAATAAAGTAGTCTTTAATGAAGTCATTAAGTCCCATTAAATAGACTTAAAGATGGACTTGGACCGGTCCAACGGGCCCGGGTCCAAATGACGATATCTATCGCTGCGACTTCATCGTAACTCCGATCGTCGATCAGATCGGACCGATCGACTCAGTTTCCAAAACTGAATGTTATGATGTGAAAAACAATTTTTCAGATCATCTAACCCAATGACCGTTTTGCCCCTCAACAGCGTCAAATCCCGGTTTGACCCCTGTTTACTTTTAGGAAGTCGCACTCCCCAAAATCCTCTTTTCGTGCTCAACACATTGAGCTGAGTATCCGTGCGGGAATCTCGAATCTAGTACTTGTGTGACCCTCAATGGTTCAGGGATACAGCTAGCCGTGGGCCCACAACCATTGTGGCTCCGGAATCACAATTCCGGACTTGCCCAACGGATCATGGTAAAGCGTCTAGCAACATCGCCCCATGATCCCCTAGGTATCTCCCAAAATCCTCTTTTCGTGCTCAACACATTGAGCTGAGTATCCGTGCGGGAATCTCGAATCTAGTACTTGTGTGACCCTCAATGGTTCAGGGATACAGCTAGCCGTGGGCCCACAACCATTGTGGCTCCGGAATCACAATTCCGGACCTGCCCATCGGATCATGGTAAAGCGTCTAGCAACATCGCCCCATGATCCCC
>KV013371.1:48998-65773 GCA_001598015.1 Dorcoceras hygrometricum
AAATCATTTCAAACATGAACTTTAAATATATCCATGACATACAGGCAAGCAGATCCATTTAAACACAATATATTCTTCAAATGGTGTAGAAAAAGATCAGCTTTTACGTGCCTTATTTGAAGCTTTGCAACAACAGCAAATTCCTGCAGAAATCCTCCCTTTGAGCAACGCACGAACTTTTCTGAAATTTCTTTGAAGAACACTTTAAAACTTTTCTTTGCAAATGATGAAAATCTTACTTTGAAAACAGGTTTTTATATGAAAGGGATTAGTGGCATGCTACTTGTGAAATCAAGCATGACACACCTTTGAAATTTAGTAAAAATTCCCCTCATATCATTCTAATTTGTAAAACACCAAACCTTCTCTTAAAGAAATCATTTCACCTCCTTAAAACATTTTCCAATCGATTTAAAAATCAGCTCGTGCATCGCTCCTTGGAGTCACCTGCTGGAACCAGCCGCAGCGCATCTTACCTGCTGATATCAACAATTCAGCAGATACGTAATATTTAAAATTGCCAAAATGGCCCATATGATTTATGAAATGCATAAATATGGTCCTAGGGATTTTGGGGCGTTACATCACCCAACCCCGCCACCTGATGACCCCAACTGAGTCGGTAAACGGGTCAAAGTGAGGCACCTATCATGTAGAGTCTCAATGACGTTTCGAGTAGTGGGGGCTAATCTGTACAACCAAGACCCCGGACTTATCCACTCGACAAATGGTAACCACTTGGAAAGTCCGAACGAGGGTAGTTCGATAGATCACCAGGTCACTATCCATCTGCATGCTCAAAACATCATAATTTTCCCTACCAATGAAACGTGGTACTTCACATCACAGATGCTAGTCTCAAGATCGGGCGGCCTTATCCTCATTTTGACGGCCCAATCGACTAGGAACGAGTTCAGAATACACAGTGACTATTAGATGTGTTTCATGATAGCCATCATATCCACTATTACATATAACATACACTATGGTGTATTCTAGGTCTTTATCCAACACAATTGTTAACATTATAAAATAATGAAGATAAAGAATGCCATAAAACAATACGAATTTCATAAATAAAGATCGTTTTACAAAGAGTCAATTAGAACCCACACGCCACAAGTTGGCTAGTTGGCATCTACTCTAACAGTTTTCGATATCAAATCTGACCCGATACCTTCACCAAGCATAACAGCTCAGAGCTGGCTATTCCCAGATTTGTTCAAGCCAAATCTGGTCTATGCTAACCCAATTAATTAACTCAATTAATCCAATAAACTTTCGGGTCTCACATTCCTCCCCCACTAAAACAGGATTTCGTCCTCGAAATCAAGCAACAACTCCAGAGCTGAACCAAAACCTCAACTCAAAACCTGTACTGAGAAAATCCCTCTACGCACCAAAACAATAAGCAGAAAACTAAACACCCAACGAGAGGCTACTAACCAAGAGTTCTAGATAACTGGAAGAAACAACACAATAAAAACTATTTACTAGAAACAAATGCAACATCTACTCAAACAGATGTGGCCACTCTCGTTGCATCTTCTCTTCCAGCTCCCACGTAACTTCTTCTCTACCATGTTTGCTCCACTGGATCATCACCAAGGGAATGGTCTTGTTCCTTAGATGTTTCTCTTTTCTATCCAAGATCTGCAAGGGATACCCGACATAGCTCAGAGTCCGATCTAGCTCTACCTCGTCAGTTCTTAGCGACGGATCTGGCTCATACTTCCTCAACATAGACACATGAAAAACATCATGTAAGGAGGACAGATCTGGCGGCAACAACAGCCGATAAGCCAAAGGACCGATCCTCTCAACAATCTCATACGGTCCAACATAACGAGGAGCCAACTTTCCCTTGAGACCAAATCTCATAACAGTGCGGAAAGGATAAACTTTCAGGAAAACCAGATCACCAACCTGAAATTCCAAAGGTCTACACCTCTTGTTCGCATAACTGGCTTGGCGATCTTGGGCAGCTTTCATTCGCTGGCTCAGATCCACTTGATCTCTCATCTGCTGCACAAATTCTGGAGAATATAGCTGCTTCTCCCCCATTTCTTCCCAACACAGGCGATCTACACTTTCTGCCATACAAAGCTTCAAATGGTGCCATACCAATCTTGACATGGTAGCTGTTATTGTAGGAAAACTCAACAAAAGACAACGAATCTTTCCAGCTACCGCTAAAATCCATCACAATAGCTCTCACATATCCTCTAAAATCTAGATAGTTCTCTCAGATTGGCCATCTGTTTGGGGATGATACGCTGTGCTCATAGCCAATCTGGTGCCCAAAGCTGTTTGCAAACTCTTCCAAAACCTGGAAGTAAATCTCGGATCATGATCTGAAACGATAGAAACAAGCACACCACGCAATCGCACCACAAAATCTATGTACAGCTTCGCCATCTTCTTCAAAGAATAAGTCATACTGTAGGGAATGAAGTTAGCATACTTCGACAATCTATCGATAACAACCCACACAGCATCACACCCTCGACTGGAACGAG
This sequence comes from Dorcoceras hygrometricum, assembly GCA_001598015.1. Classification (NCBI taxonomy): domain Eukaryota; kingdom Viridiplantae; phylum Streptophyta; class Magnoliopsida; order Lamiales; family Gesneriaceae; genus Dorcoceras; species Dorcoceras hygrometricum. Next base: position 51,518 of record KV013371.1, read on the forward strand.
GCAAATGTGTAACAAAATCCATAGCTATGTGCTCCCAATTCCATTGGGGTATCTCCAAACTCTGCAATAGGCCACCAGGTCTCATCCTCTCGGCCTTCTTGCTGACAGATCAGGCAACGGGCTACAAAATCAGAAACATGACTCTTCAGACCTGCCCACCAGTACTGCTGCTTCAAGGCATGGCACATCTTCCTTGTAACAGGATGAACACTGTGTCTACTACAGTGAGCTTCTCTAAAGATCTCCTCCATCAAATCAATCAGATTGGCACAACCAACCTGCCACGAAACCTTAAACAACCATCAGACAAGACAGTGTAATCCTCTAACTGTCCAGCTCTAACCTTCAGCTTCAGCTCATGAATAGATGGATTTGTTCTCTGAGCTGCTCTATTGCTCGTAACAATCTGTGGCTCAAACATATACGGCCACTCTCGCTGCATTTTCTCTTCCAGCTCCCAAGTAGCTTCCTCTCTACCATGTTTGCTTCACTGGACCATCACCAAAGGAATGGTCTTGTTCCTCAGCTGTTTCTATTTCCTATCCAAGATCTGCAAGGGATACTCAACATAGCTCAAATTCCGATCTAGCTCTACCTCGTCAGTTCTCAACACATGCAACTGATCTGGCTCATACTTCCTCAACATAGACACATGAAAAACATCATGTAATGAGGATAGATCAGGCGGCAACAACAACCGATAAGCCAAAGGTCCAATATTCTCAACAATCTCATATGGTCCAACATAACGAGATGCCAATTTTCCCTTGAGACAAAATCTTATAACACTGCGAAAAGGAGAAAATTTCAGGAAAACTAGATCACCAACCTAAAATTCTAAAGGTCTACACATCTTATTCGCATAACTGGCTTGGCGATCTTGTGCAGCTTTCATTCACTGGCGTATCAGATCCACTTGATCTCTCATCTGCTGCACAAAATCTGGAGAAGATAGCTGCTTCTCCCCCACTTCTTCCCAACACACTGGAGATCTACACTTCCTGCCATACAAAGCTTCAAATGGTGCCATACCAATCGTGACCTGGTAGCTGTTATTATAGGAAAACTCAACCAAAGACAACGAATCTTGCCAGCTACCACTAAAATCCATCACAACAGCTCTCAACATATCCTCTAAAATCTGGATAGTTCTCTCAGATTGACCATCTGTTGGGGATGATACGCTGTGCTCATAGCCAATCTGGTGCCCAAAGCTGTTTGCAAACTCTTCCAAAACCTGGAAGTAAACCTCGGATCACGATCTGAAACGATATAAACAGGCACACCATGCAATCGCACCATGAAATCTATGTACAGCTTCACCATCTTCTTCAAAGAATAAGTCATACTGTAGGGAATGAAGTGAGCAGACTTCGACAACCTATCGATAACAACCCAACAGCATCACACCCTCGACTGGAACGAGGCAAATGTGTGACAAAATCCATAGCTATGTGCTCCCAATTCCATTGGGGTATCTCCAAACTCTGCAATAGACCACCAGGTCTCATCCTATAGGCCTTAACTTGCTGACAGTTCAGACAACGGGCTACAAAATTAGCAACATCACCTTTCAAACCTGCCCACCAGAAATGCTGCTTCAAAGGCATGATACATCTTCCTTGTACCAGGATGAACACTGTGTCTACTACAGTGCGTTTCTCTCAAGATCTCCTCCTTCAAATCAATCAGATTTGGCACAACCAACCTGCCACGAAACCTTAAACAACCATCAGACGAGACAGTGTAATCCTCTAACTGTCCAGCTCTAACCTTCAGCCTTAACTCATGAATAGATGGATCTGTTCTCTGAGCTGCTCTAATGCTCGTAACAATCTGTGGCTCAACTTGAAAATAACACCACCACATAATCCTATCCTGGGTAAAATCGCCAACCAGTAGTGCTTAAGATGCTCATGAACATTCGAAATCTGAAACGAAGCCAGCATCGCCACTTGAGCCTTTCTGCTCAAGGAATCAGCAACTACATTTACTTTCCCAGGTTGATACTGGTTCTCACAATCAAAATCCTTAAGCAGCTCCATCCATCTACGCTGTTTCATGTTCAAATCTGACTGAGAAAACAGATACTGAAGGCTCTTGTGGTCTGAATACACTACAAAATGCTCGCCATACAGATAGTGGCGTCAAATCTTCAAAGCAAAACCCAATGCTGGCAACTCCAAATCATGAACTGGGTAACGAGTCTAATGCGGTTTCAACTGACGAGAGGCATATGCAATGACTCCGCCATGCTGCATCAACACACAACCCAATACATTGAGCGAAGCATCCGAAAAAACAACAAAACCACCTGATCCTGAAGGCAAAGCTAACACAGGCACAGAAGTTAGCTTCTCTTTGAGCAACAAAAAGCTGTTCTCACACTGCTCAGTCCAAACAAACCTCTTGTCTTTCTGAGTCAACTGCGTCATAGGCTTAGCTATACTAGAGAATCCCTCTATAAAACGCCGATAATATCTAGCTAAACCCAATAAACTACGAATCTCAGATACATTCTTGGGACGCTCCCAGTTAACAACTGTCTCAACTTTACTGGGATCCACAGAAATACCTGCAGCTGAAACAACATGACCCAGAAATAAAACTCTGTCCAACCAAAACTCGCACTTGGAAAACTTAGCATACAGTACGAGTCTCGAATTGTCTGGAGAACCAATCTCAAATGCTCTTTGTGCTGCATCGGAGTCTTAGAGTACACCAAAATATCATCGATAAACACAGTCACAAACTGGTCGATGAATTATCTAAAGACTTGATTCATCAGGTCCATGAAAACTACGGGGGCATTCGTCAAACCAAAAGGCATAACCAAAAACTCCTAATGCCCGTACCTCGTACGAAAAACAGTTTTTGCAACATCTTGCTCTCACACAACCGAACCCTGAAGCTGATCAAACAAGTCATTGATCCTGGGCAAAGGGTACTTATTCTTCACTGTCGGCTTATTCAACTGCCTAAAGTTGATGTACATCCTCATCGACCCGTCCTTCTTCTTCACAAACAAGATAGGCACTCCCCATGGTGACATACTCGGTCTAATGAAACCCTTATCCAACAAGTCGCTAAGCAGTACCTTAAGCTCCCTCAACTCAGCAGGTGCTAAAAGATACGGGGCTATCGAGATAGGAGCTGTACCAGGTACCAACTCAATGCTGAAGTCTATCTCCCTCTTTGGAGGAAAACCAGGTATCTCTTTCGGGAACACATCAGGGAAATGGAGAACAACGGGAACGTCGCTAATCCCCACACACGACGAAGAAGACGCATCCAAAGCATAATTATAAATCCAGCATTATCCAACGATAACAGGCTAAACATCTCCATCGTAGAGACTAAAGGAATCTTCGATCGGGAATCAAGGCCATAAAAGTCCCACTTCTCACCAGACTGGGGCCTAAAACGCACAACTCCATGGAAACAATCCACGGTGGCCCTATAACCAGACAACACGTGCATTCCCACTATGCAATCGAAATCCCACATCACTAGCCTGATCAGATTCGCTAACAACATGTTCTCACCAAATCTAAGAATGCCATTCAACAAAATCTCTTGGGAGTATAGGCTCGCGCCGACAGGAGTTGCAACAGACAAAACATCACTCAAGGAAGTGGTATGCAAACCATGCTCAACCACAAATGCATTAGCAATAAACGAATGCGATGATCCTGTATCAAATAATACACGCGCAGGAAAATCAATGACAAAGAAAGTACCTGCGATCACTCCTGTTGGCGTGCCCTCCGCTTGCTCCCTCGTCATGGCATTCACCTGGGCAAATTGAGGTCCTGAAAACTGGGGCTGGGAAGACTGTCCAAACCTCGAAGCACCAGGCTGTTGGAACGGCCTATACTGAGGCTCTCCCAACCTCTGCTGCAGAGCAAGAAAAGAATGACCTCTAGACGATCCACCCGCACGACCCTGCGGTGGGGCAGCGGTGTGCTGAGATCCAGCCAAAGGACACACTCTCGCAAAGTGTCCATACTGTCCACAGATGTTACACGAACCTTGCACACCTACACACTGTGCCGTAGGATGCCTTCCTCCACACTGGCCACAAAACTCGACCTTGGAACTGCCGCTACTAGAACTAACCAAGCCAGAAGAACTAGAACCCGACTTCTTCTTGAACTGACGACCACAAGGTCTAAACCTATGGTGTCCAGACTGTTGGGCTACCTGCTGCTGGGGTGGCTGGGATGACTGCACAGACTGGGAAGGTTGCACCTCTTGAACCATGGGACAGTTGCCTTGCACCACTTGCGGCCTAACACGAGACCTACGGTTCTGTAGTCCCTCCTCAATATCCATAGCCTTGTCCACCGCATCCGCATTACTCGTCGGTGAACCCGCCAACACCAAGGAATACAATTCCTCATTCAGTCCTTCCAAGAACTTGTTCCTCTTCGCCCTCTCTCGGTCAGAAACATGGGGAACATATGCAAGAAGAGAAGAAAATCTCCGCGCATACTCTCCCACGGACATAGTCCCCTGCACCAGGTTATCAAACTCATGCTCCCTGGCGTTAACATAGGACTCAGGGACGTACTCCTCTCGAAAGGCAGTACAATAAATATTCCAAGAAATCCTACACCAGTCTCCTCTAGCGCTAGAGAAGCACCTCTCCACCAACGCTCAGCGCTCCTCCTTAACTGAAACGTAGCCAAACTCAACCTACGCTCGTCATCGTACCTCACACGATCAAACAACCCGGTTATGTGCTGCAACCAGGACTCTGCATCGGAACTAGGCTCATCACCTTTAAACGTCTGAGGGTTCATCCGATAAAACCTTGCCATCACAAGTTCCATGTCGTCCACACGAGCTGCCAGCTCATCAACCTCATCCTCAACCTGTCTGGTACGTCTACAGAAAGGTCCACTATGCTGCACCTCCTCGTTCTGACCCTCGGACTCTTTCGGAATCTTCCCTCTACCTCTATCCCTACGTCTAGGCGGCATCTACGAAGGTACTAAAAGGGTAAGATCACACAACAATAAATATATCACATAGCAATTAAATCACATAGCCATGAACATGCAACAAGCGACACTGTGCCTAGACTCAAGTGTGATCAAAAGAAATCGAGCTTACCCAGCTTAAGCTCTGATACCAAAAATTTCAAGCCTCGTGATCAATCAGAGTAAAACCACGCAATAAACAATAGCGGAAGCAATAAAATAGTGGTTAAATTTTCCCTTTCTGGACTGACTTTGAAAAAATAATTTAAAATACAATGTTATTCAAAATAATGGTTTTACAATGCTAGGAAACCAAATACCACACAGCCACATACAAACATAGAGTGACTCCCTATTTAAATACATAATAAATATAACTGGGACACTCTATCCACCTCCTGGGGTACTACCAGCTGGATCAACTCCACGAACAGCGGTGAAACCATGGTAACCTGAAAATACACACAGGCAAACAAGACAACCAGCCCCAGAGGGACATGGGGTCAAATCCCAGTACGAAGAGCAACTTAAAAATAGCAGTAAGATAACAACAGATAAAATGCGAATGCTATGCATGAGACAAGGCTACAACCGAAGGCAGGGAGCCAAAGTATCTAAAGGAACAACTCAACAATGACAACAGATCAACTGAGCAATAGTGGCCACATGGTGTGTGAGTATATGAGAGCTACCCACTCGTCTCAACACACGGTACCAGATGCACAACAATTCACTCAACCCGTTGTTGCCAAACTCATGAGATGTGGGAGCTACCCACTCCGCTCATAGTGGCTAACAGATCCCAGCAGGGAGATGAGGTATACGGGAGTTACCCTCTCGTCCTCCAATACAAGCATCCTGGTACACACAGAATCAAGATAACAAGGTACGGCTAAACAAGATCTGAGCTCAACATAAATAATGCGTGTATGCTCATGTGCGTGTATTCTCATGCAACAGAATGCAACAGAACACAACAGCCAACAAATAGCATACACAGTACAGCAAATCAGCAAGCAAACACATATATCCATGCCGCATCCAACGCTGTAAAACAAGCTCACATCCGTACCTCAAATATGAGCTATAATTAACACAAGCGAAGTCCCGAGCACACAGATCTGAAACCTGTTAAACAACAACACAACGCTAACTCAGGGACGTAAAGATCAAGCTACGAACTGGGAACTACAAGCTCCACCAGCTCTGCCCTACTTCTCTAGCTCAACCAACAGCTCTAAGCAAAGCATGAATTAGGAAACTAACACTTACCCAACGAGCTACCTGAACGGCAGAATCAATTCTGCGCTTATACTAACAGACTACACAGTAGCTTCCTTCTCGATCTTCTTCCAGCTAAACCCAAGCCTGCGAAATAGGTATGAGAAGAATCGCCTTAACAAGAGGAGTCCAGCGCTACCACTCTTGTATCCGTCGGAGCTGTCTACCACCGGAAATCGAAGGAAATAAACTACGGTGAACAGTAGCTGGGGTATCGCGACAGGGTAAGATTACGAGAATATGTCTTAAGTGTCGAAAAGAGAGAATGGCGAGTCTGAAGTCAAAGTCCTCAATATATACATGCTTAAGTCTCCCAGATCTGACAGACAACTACCGACAGATTAAAATCCAAAGCTGATCCCAACTCAGATCCGAGTAACACTCTGGATCTGAACCATACGCTAACAGATTTGGAACTTATCTAAACGACGTCGCACCAAAGACTGCTCGCTCTCTTGGACACATGATCCCGCTAGCCAAGTATGAATCTCTAAACGGCGTCACATCGCATCCACGCCCGAACACTCAGATCTGACTCACAAAACCCGTCAAATCTGAAATCTTTGAACCGCACCGGTCTATCTACTAAACACTAACACGTTCGAACTCAAATATGGTTTCTTCCAAAACGATTCCATCCCGTTACCCGCACTAGCGCGTCCACAACTGCCTGCGATAACCAGACTTCACCTTCAGATCTGATCAACCCTCAAATCTGATTGCTACTACGCAAAATTCCCAAACTTCCCAGAGTTGTTTTCGATATCAAATCTGACCCGATATCTTCACCAAGCATACCAGCTCAGAGATGGCTCATCCTAGATCTGTTCAAGTCAAATCTGGTCTATGCTAACCCGATTAAAAATCGGAGAGGAGAATCTCACGTTATCCCAAGTCTTATCAACTCGCCTATACCCATGAGGGCAACATTCGCTTTTTCTATGTGTGCTGATTGTGACGATGAAGATCGATCAATTTTTTTTGGGATCCGATAACATTAATAAATACATTGATTTTTCAATTGTAAATTCTTTTAGTCAGACAAGGTTTACGTTCTCTTAATTTTTTTAGCAACTACTTTCTATTAAATATGAAGAAGTTCAAATGCTCTAACTGATTGATTTAGCCGATATATTATATTTCTTTTTTAAAAACAAATAAAATATTAAATAAAACTTAAGTAATTTTGTTGGATCTGTTTCTACAGATCAGAATCTAAGTTTTGATTCACACAAAATCTGCTTCTATTGTACTAACGCTCTACATGGCATGTGCAACTTGCTAAGACTGCAGTAGACGTGAAGATATTCAAACTGGAATAGTGAGGGGACGTCTGAGCTGGACTGGTCGAAGATATCTAGCTGGAACATTAAGGGGACGCCCACGATGGTACACTAGTTTACTTCCAGAAGTGCAGGGAACGCCAAGCTGGTTCACCGGCTTGGAGCTGGAGCAGCACGAAGATCAAGCGCAGTGGATGAAGAGCAGATTTCAAGCGCAGAATGTTGAAGTGTAGAATGGCTCAAGCGCAGATCAAGTGTAGCGTACAAGATCAGTGTTTGAGTGCGAAGGCAACGCAATTTCGGAGGCCTAAACAAACTTAGGCCTGTCCACTGAGAAGCTGAGTAGCGAGCTGGAACAAAGCACTATTGGGAAGCAATCAGCTCAGTGGCTCACAGCAAAGAAGTAATAGAGGCAAGCTGATGAAGGATAAGTCAGTCCGGAGAAGAGAAAACCCGATCAGGGTCTTGGCTCAGCTGGATGATTATGAGATGGATGCTGAGGCAGGAGTCAGAAAGCGTGAAGAAGGTCGACGCCTGTGATGACGTAATGGTGGAAGAATCTCATAAGAAGCAACAAGCTGGAAAAGAAAACCAGCTGAGAGACCAGCTCAGAGAAGCGACCTTCTAAGAAAACCAGCTGAGAGACCAGCTCAGAGAAGCGACCTGCTGAGTATGATGAACAAGGTGGCTCCAAGCAGCTCAAGAGAAGATAATAAGAGAGCAGCTAGATATAGAGACCAGCTCGGATAGCACAATAGCAGATGCCATCAAATCTACGAGCTGGTGATCCAAGCTGGTTAAGGTCAAACCAGCTCAGCCAACAAAGCAGAAGTCATCTGAGTTCAAGAGCAGAAATTAGACAAAACAACAAGCAAAGTGATTTGAATACAAGACATTATGCAGAATACTTTTCAGTATTCAGATCGATTTGTTGTGATGTCTTCTCAAAGTACAATGCTCACGTTCTAAAAGCCAAATATACTGCAGACGCATTTATGGACAAAGGACGCAAAGTACAACATTGTCAGAAGACTTTAAAAGCCTAAAACTTTGTGTCCAACGGATAAATCTTTGCAACAGGCTATAAATAACAAGAGCCAAGCACGAGAGAAGACGAGGAGAGTAAGGCGCATACAATAGAAGAAGAGCGCCATAACAAAGAGAGAGTGTTTAAAATTCAAAAACAGAAGAACAAACGAAAGCACAACCATGGGAAGATAAAAAGTAACCAGCTCAGACAGGAGCACTTCCCAGTGTGTGAGATTTAATTATTGAGAGATTATGCTTACACTGTAAATCTCACACACACATACATTCACTCATATATTCGAGAGTTGAGCTAAACAGATAAATGAGTGAATGTAATTTGAAAACTCTCTATTGTAGTCTTTGGACAGAAACGTTAAACAAGTCTAGTTGTCTTTCGCACTGAGACGTTAAAGAAGTGTGTGTATTCTTTTGCACTGAGACAGTAAAGAAGTGTCGCATTTCTCACCGAGGCAGTAAATAAGTGAGTTAGACACACACAGATTGCGGGCTGGTGTTCAGTGGACTGGCTAGGAGTTATTGTGGCCGAGGGTCATCGGAGTGGGTTATAGCAAGGGTCGTCATAATCAAAGTCTTCTAGTGGATCCTTCCCGTTGCGGAAGAAGGGGATGTAGGAGATTGAGCTTTGAACTTCCATAAACAAATCAGCGTATTACTTTATTGATTTCTGCATTCATTCATATGCATAACATGTTTGTTGAATGCTGTTAAAACTATTTAAAAGGCCTTTGAATTTAAGAGTGCAGTTTGAGTTATTTCCGTATGATTTAAATTCATTACTAAATCTGTATCTCGATGCACAAGTATTCAAGAACACTGAGCTATTGCAGATCAAGTAATAAATAACCAGATCGCACATATTTTCACTGAGCTGGTTTCCACATCTAGCTAGAACCAGGCTCTTGCACTGCGCTGCTTTAGCGTCGAGCTGGTCATACACAAAAGCGATCCGGTTTCAGCATCGAGCTGCAAATATGATTTCAGCAACTAGCTGGATCCTGTGTCGATTACGCGATCTGGTTATTCCCTCTAAGTGCCTGTTATTAACTAAATATGTGATGCCCACGCCCATGGGGTCAACGGATTTGTATTGAATCGAAATAACAAAAGGAAAAGAAGGGCTGAATGATAATTATTGTAAGCTGTATTTCTTACAACATAAAAAAACCGAAGTACACACACAATTGGCGCCAAATAATAAATAACGGAAACAGATCTGGATAACAGATTTGATGTAAAGTGCAAAGTGCGATATTAGAACTACTGGATTTCTATATGAACTCTGTATTGTTGTAATGGATCTTAATACAGATTTGACAAAAGATAAAAAACAAAAATACTAGTAACTATGGACACGAAAATGCCGACCTTCGATAAACACAACACCACAGCTGAATCACCTCCCGCCGCCCGTCTGCCCCAGACCTGTCTCACCTGCACCATAAAAGCTAGTGAGCCTAGGGCCTCAACAAGTAAAATCTGAGAATAACAAAATCACTTAATGCAGGCAGACACATCGTATTGTAAAATAACATGGTTTAAAGGAAGGCATTTAAACATAAACTTCTTTTGTAACATCAGATTTGGGAAAAAGACCCAGATCTCATCTATATTTTTCGTTGACTTATGGCTTAGAAGCTCTCCTTAGGTCCGTAGGCGCTTGATCAAGCTACATCTGAATTCAGTTACTGTATGGCATGAAGCCCAATATGAAGGGGCAACCGATACTCTCGACAGCTGCTCACCCTTCCGTGTTGACCGTCTGTTATCTATGCGATAAATCCTTCAAAACTAAACTTTTCTTCCTTTAAACAAACATTTGATCGAAATCAGATCAACATTTATCGGGGTTCACTTCTTTAAAATCTCATTTCTCTTTAAAACTTCACTGAGCGACAGATTTGACTACTGGGAACTTATTACTTTGGTGAAAATAGATTTGGTTAACAAAAACAGTACTCGGGTACAAATCAGATCTTAGTAATGGAAACAGATTTGACTATCGAGATGGTTTGCTAACGTTAAAACAGATGTGACTATGGAAATGGTGTCGTTAGCGTGAAACTTGGCTATAGAAATGGTAGCGCTAGCGTTAAAGAAGATTTGGTGTACGAAACAGACTTCATATGTGGGAACCAGATTTGGCATAAAAAATTCAGATTTGACTATATAAGGGAAACATGTCGCTAGCATAGAAAAACAGATTTGGCTATTGAACTAGTGCTGCAGCGTCACGAAAGACAACCCAAGATACCAGTTCTGCCTATCAAAACAGAACAAAATCCCGATTCAACCAGCATCACCGATTACTTGGAGTCAAGTCCAGACACCGCCATTCACGAAAAAGAAGAACTTCATAATCGTACAATAAACTAGAATCTGTACTGCTCAATGTTTTAAAAACAACATCACTATCTGCATGAAAACATGCTGGAGAGTTTTAAAACAGAAAACAATACTATGAACCTGAACTTTCATTTAATAACCAAGCATGTGTTAGAGTAGATGCCCAACTAGCCAACTTGTGGCGTGTGGGTTTATAGACTCTTGTATGAAACAATCTTTATATATGATATTCACATTTATTTATATGGCGTTCTTTACTTTCATTATGTGTGTAATGATTTATAATTGCGTTGAGTAAAGACCTAGAATGCACTAAAGCGTATGTTAGATGTGATAGTGGGTATGACGGCTATCATGAAACACATCTAATAGTCGTTGTGTATTCTGAACATGTTCCTAGTCGATTGGGCCGTCAAAATGAGGATAAGGCCGCCCGAGTTCGAGACTAGTATCTGCGATGCGAAGTACCATGTTTCATTGGTAGGGAACATTGTGATGTTCTGAGCATGCAGATAGATAGTGACCTGGTGATCTATCGAACTACCCTCCTTCGGACTTTCCAAGTGGTTACCATTTGCGAGTGGATAAGTCCGAGGTCTTGGTTGTACTGATTAGTCCTCACGACTCGAAACGTCATTGAGACTCTACATGATAGGCGTCTCACTTTGACCCGTTTGCCGACTCACTTGGGGTCACCAGGCGTCGGGATTGGGTGAGACCCCGATACTAGTCTCGAACTCGGGCGGCCCTATCCTCATTTTGACGGCCCAATCGACTAGAAACATGTTCAGAATACACAGCGACTATTAGATGTGTTCCATGATAGCCGTCATACCCACTATCACATCTAACATACGATTTAGTGCATTCTAGGTCTTTACTCAACGCAATTGTAAATCATTACACACATAATGAAAGTAAAGAATGCCATAAAAAGAATGCGAATATCATATATAAAGACTGTTTCATACAAGAGTCTATAAACCCACACGCCACAAGTTGGCTAGTTGGGCATCTACTCTAACAAAGAAGTCATTCAGGAAGTGAAGAGATCAGAACGTGCCTCTTGTTGAATAAACTAAGAGCGTATGGGCTGATAAAGATTCGGAGGAATCAAGTTCCAGTAGTTCTTCAAACAAAATTGAGAAGTAAGAAGTTCACTTATGATGGCTGAAGACAAAGATGATCTATGCAATTTCTATAATATTGAGTTTACAAGAAACTACCTTATCTCTGCACTAAATGAGATGGTCAAAGAGTACAAGAATTTTTCTGTAACATTTGAGGAAGTTAAGGCAGAAAACAGATGTCTGATGGATAATTCCGATGAACCGAGCTTTTCTCAGCTAGGGAATTTGATAGTCTTATGACGAAGTTGAGAATTAAAAATTGCGTACTGAATCCCCAGTTATGCTCACAGAAACCAGCATTCGAATTAATTGGTGAGCATTTGGATTAAGTTTTTTGAGTTTCATTGAGCAAATTTCATGCGTTTGAAAAGTATGTTAATGACAGAACATGCTTAGGCTTCAATAATGCTAACAGAAGTTCTAATGAAACAAGTACTCAATCAAGTCTAGCAAAGGATAAATTTAAGTTGATAAAATTTGTCAAAGCCATCTTGATATGTGAGAGCGTAGAGTCTGTTAAGCATGATGATTAGCTTGATCCTCGATTGAACTAAAATAAATATTGCGGTATTGGTTATGTTGCACCTGAGATCAAGCCTAGAAAGATTGGAGTCAGTTCCAGATCAAGTTGGTCTGATTATGACCAGCAGAGGAAAAACTCAATGAGTCGATCGGTCCGATCTGATCGGCGATCGGAGTTATAATAGTCTCGGTGATGGGGATGAACTGAATGTTCACCCGTTGGACCCGGGCCCGTTGGGCCGGAACCAAACCCATCTTTAATTCTATTTAATTAGAACTAAACCTAGACTTAACATAACACACTCTAACCTAACCCTAGAGCATCACAACCGCTGCCCCTCTCCTCTCTACAAGCCGCCGCCGCCGTCTCCGCCGCCGTCGCCGCCCCTTTTCGCCGGAAAATCGTTTCCGGCCAATTCAACGAGGAGAATCCGTCCGCGCAGATCTCGTCACGCCTTCTAGTGCAGGGTGACGAAGGAGTCTCGTATCCGGTCGTGGACCGGATTGGAGTTATCTACCGCGGTCTACCGTGAAGTGCCGCTTTCTTTACGAAACCGGTCGGAGCCAGGCACAAGTGCCAGCAAGGTAGTGTTTTGAACACCCTATGTATGACAATTGTTTTGTTATTTTCGTATTGATCGCCTCCCGGACATGTATTTCTCTGTTCTTCCGCTGCCTCGCCGCGGGGCGTGATCCGGATCCCCAACAGTGGTATCAGAGCCATGGTTTTCGGATCTGATCGTACGATTATGCCATATTGTATCTAATCTCTTAATTTTCAGAATCGAAACAAATCAAAAAAAAAATTTTTTGGAGAAAGCCACGGTGCCGCCGCGCATGGCGGCGCCCCTCCTCGCTCGCTGTGCGCAAGCGATCGCGCGCTGGATGCGCAACGATCGGCCGAGGCTGCTGCAAGTTTCGCGCAAGGGTTGCGCGGCGATGCGCCACTGATCGCGAGCCACTGGTCGCACGATGCTGGCCAATCGTTGGCAAGCCGCCTGTGCGCTGGCCGCGCGGAGGCCATGCGATGTAGCGCCGCCCGTAGCGCCACTCCGCGCAATCTGTTGCGCTGTTGGATGCGTGACGCGGCCGGCCTGCTGTTGCGATGGCGCTGCTGATCGTGCGGTGTTGCGCCGCTCCTGGCGCCGCCTGCTGCGCGTCGATTATGCGACGCTGGCTCGCCGATGTGCGCGAGGCCGTGCGCCCTTGCGGCGCGCGTGATTTCGTTGGTGGCGGCCGGCGGCCGGCCGCCGCTCCGGCGAAGCTCCGGTGATTTCGTGACGGCTGATTTCTTCTAGGGTTTGGTTCGGGCCTGTCCTGGGCAGCCCGTGAAATTTTCGGGCCGATATGCAATGTCGGGCCCGTTTTGGTCGATTTTGAAATTTTAAATTCTTGGGCCTAGAATTGTTTTTTAAGCCCAATTTGATACAATTAAAATTAGTAAAATGTGATTTTAATTATAAGATATGATTTTATAATGAAATATGATTTTGTTGATTAAAATTTGATTTTATCGACAAAATACGATTTTGTTATAAAATGCGATTTTATAATTAGAATATGATTTTACGATAAATAATTAGATTATTTAAATTATGCATGTTAATTGGATTAATTGCATGATTGGGGTGATCGAGAGCCGTGCCCAATTTGTTAGGTGTA
>KV013372.1:1240-16068 GCA_001598015.1 Dorcoceras hygrometricum
AGTTTTGGAAACTGAGTCGATCGGTCCGATCTGATCGGCGATCGGAGTTACGATGAAGTCTCGGTGGTGGAGATGAACTGAATGTTCATTGTTGGTCCCGGGCCCGTTGGCCCGGGCCAAGTCCAACAGTTAGTCTACTTAAATATGATTAGTAGACTTAGACTCATTAACACTTATGATACTTGATATAACCCTAGCCCTAAAGCTAGCCGCCCCTCCCTCTCCTCTCCACACACGCCGCCACCGCCGCCGCCTTGCGCCGCCGCCGCCTCGAGTCGTCGGAATTCGTTCCGGCCGATTCGACGAGGAGAATCCGTTCGTGCAGAATTCGTCAGTGCTTCTAGTGCAGCCTGACGAAGGATTCTCGGTTCTGGTCGTGGACCGGATTGGCGATAATCTACCGCAATCTACCGAGAAGAGCCGGGTTCTTGTAATACCGGTTGGAGCCAGGCACAAGTGCCAGCAAGGTATTCTTTTGAACGCCCTATGAATGACGATTATTGAATTGTTGTTTTTCGTATTGATCGTCTCCCGGCCTTTTCTTTTATTCTTCCGCTGCCTAGCCGGGGGGGCGGATCCGGATCCACAACATGCAGATGTCTTTCCTGATGAGATTCCAGGATTGCCTTCATATCAAGAGGTAGATTTCAGTATTTAATTAATTCCAGGTACACAACCGATATCAAAAGTACCATATCGAATGGCACCAATTGAATTGAAGGAATTGAAGGAGCAGCTTGAAGATCTTCTGGCCAAAGGGTACATTAGACCAAGTGTTTCCCCTTGGGGCGCTCCCGTATTATTTGTACGCAAGAAAGATGGATCAATGAGGTTATGTATTGACTACCGGCAATTGAATAAAGCCACGGTAAAGAATAAATATCCTTTACCACGACTAGATGATTTATTTGATCAGTTGCAGGGTTCTTCAGTATATTCAAAGATTGATTTGAGATCCGGATATCATCAATTGAGAGTAAGAGATGAAGATATATCGAAAACTGCAATTCGTTCAAACGAGGTACGGTCACTATGAGTTCATAGTTATGCCGTTTGGATTGACAAATGCTCTGGCATTGTTTATGAGTTTTATGAACAGGGTATTTCAGAAATATCTTGATGATTTTGTGATCATATTCATTGATGACATTCTGATTTATTCGAAGAATCTAGCTGATCATGCGAATCATCTTCGAACAGTTTTGCAAACTCTGAGAGATGAGAATTTGTATGCTAAACTGTCGAAATGTGAATTTTGGTTGTGTAAAGTGGTATTTCTTGGTCATGTTATTTCAGGAGATGGTATTTCAGTTGATCCAAGTAAAACAGAAGCTGTGATAAACTGTCCTAGACCAACATCTGTGCCAAAAATTCGAAGTTTTATGGGTCTTGCAGGGTATTATCGACGGTTTATCCAAGATTTTTCGAGTATCGCAAAGCCTATAACTCAATTAACACAGAAGAATGCACCATTTGTTTGGTCAGAGGCTTGTGAAAACAGTTTTCTTGAATTGAAGAAGAGGTTAACTACAGCACCAGTTTTGACAATTCCTTCGGGTACTGGTGATTTTGTGGTGTATTGTGATGCTTCTCACCAAGTATTGGGGTGTGCTTTAATGCAACGAGGACATGTGATTGCATATGCCTCGAGACAGTTGAAATCACATGAGATTCGATATCCAATTCATGATCATGAACTGGCAGCCATAGTGTTTGCATTAAAGATATGGCGACATTAGCTTTATGGTGAGAAATTTGAGATCTTCTCTGATCACAAAAGTCTGAAGTATCTGTTTTCGCAGTCTGAATTGAATATGAGGCAACGAAGATGGTTGGATTTATTAAAGGATTTTGATTGCGAAATCAAATATTATCCAGGGAAATCCAATGCAGCAGCTGATGCCCTGAGTAGAAAGATTTGTGCTTTGTCTTTGACTACGATGGGTGTATCTAGTTTAATAGAAAATTGTTGTACTTCTGGATATTTATTCGAAACGGACAGGAGACCGATGAGAATTTGTGCTATAAGTGCTGAGCCTGAATTATTGATTCGAATTAAAGAAGCACAGAATAAGGATTTGAATACAGAAATATGTTGAGATGGTCAAGTCTGGACATTCATCGGAATATAATGTGAGAGCTGACGATATTTTATATGTGAATAACAGACTTGTTGTTCCAGATGTTGTAGAGTTGAAACATCAGATTTTGAATGAAGCCCATAGAATTAGATTCAGTATGCATCCTGGAAGTAGAAAGATGTAAATTGATCTAAAGAAACAGTACTGGTGGAAGAAAATGAAGTCTGATGTGACTGCATTTGTTTCGAAGTGCTTGAATTGCCAACAGGTGAAAGCTGAAAGAAAGAAACTTGCTGGGTTATTACAAAGTCTATCAGTTCCTGAATGGAAATGGGATCACATTTCTATGGACTTTGTAACGAAATTACCAAAATCATCCCGGGGTTGTGATGCTATTTGGGTAATTATCGATAGATTGACGAAATCTGCTTGTTTTATTCCTTATCGAATGACCTATCGATATGATCAAATGGCAGATCTCTACATTAAAGAAGTGGTCAGACTTCATGGTATACCAAAATCGATTGTATCTGATAGAGATCCACGATTTACTTCTCACTTTTGGAGTAGTTTGCAACAAGCTCTAGGTACAAAATTGCATCTGAGCACTGCTTATCATCCTCAAACTGATGGGCAATCTGAAAGAACAATTCAGACTCTTGAGGATATGCTTAGAGCAGTAGTATTGGATTTTGGTATTTCATGGAAAGATTCATTACCATTGGTGGAATTTTCATACAACAACAGTTATCAAACCAGTATCGAAATGGCTCCATTTGAAGTGTTGTATGGAAGGAAATGTCATTCACCATTATATTGGGATGATGTATCGGAGGTACCTGAATTGGGACCAGATTTGATTAGGGAAATGACTGAGAAGGTGAAGTTAATTCAGCAGAAGATGAGAACTGCGCAGCATAGGCAAGCCAAATATGCAAATATCAGACGTAGGCCTTTGAATTTTGAAACAGGGGACAGAGTATTTTTGAAAATATCTCCTTTCAGAGGTACAATCAGATTTGGTAAACGAGGAAAATTGTCTCCAAGATTCATTGGTCCTTATGAAATTCTTGAGAAAATAGGCGATCTTGCTTATCGACTTGCATTACCTCCTTCACTGGCGGGTATACATGATGTCTTTCATATATCGATGCTAAGGAAATATCTGCCAGATATATCTCATGTTATTCCTGCTGAAAATAGGCGATCTTGCTTATCGACTTGCATTACCTCCTTCACTGGCGGGTATACATGATGTCTTTCATATATCGATGCTAAGGAAATATCTGCCAGATATATCTCATGTTATTCCTGCTGAAGAAGCTGAACTTGATGAGACTTTGAGTTATTTTGAGCAGCCGATACAGGTTCTTGATCGAAAAGAAAAACAACTCCGAACGAAGATTATTCCATTGGTGAAGATTCAATGGAATCTACATGGAGTAGAGGAAGCTACATGGGAAGTTGAGGAAGATATGAAACAACGATTTCCTTATATTTTCCAATGCGGTTAGCTCTTATTCAGATTCTATTGTCTAGTTATTCTTATGCGTATATAGAAACTGCTGATGAGTTCGAGGACGAACTCAGATTTTAGAGGGGGAGAAATGTAATGCCCGAGTTTATTATGTCGTGATTAAGGAAATTTGAAATTCCGGACGTTAGTTTTTTATGAAGTCTGGTTGAGATTCGAAGTGAATGAATGAATCTCAGGAGGAATCTGTGTTTGTCTAAGTGTTTAGAAGGGAAACGCTGCCGTTTTGGTGAAGTCTGGTGCGTTGCGTAAGTTATCGCAACCATTTGATGAAACGTGGTCGTTTTGGCGAAAGCTGGTAGAATCTTACCAGTCGTTGCTAACATGTTGTCGTTTTACGAAGACCAGTAGTAGCGTTATTGTGAGAAATCTGGAATCCAGACGTCAACGTTATTCAACAATATGATTAAGAGTGATCGCTGGTTTTAGTTGAGCGACGTCGTTTCGTTACTCAGTCGATGCGCGTAGTTGATTTCCAGACGTCAACGCCAGTCAACTTTACTGTAGCTTGCAGCTGGTTTTGCGAGAGCGTTAGCGACTGGATTTGATGACGTCAGCTATGCGACGTCGTTTGAATTAGTTGAAACGCAGCGTTTTGATGCAACGTCTGATTGTCTAGCTTATGGAAATTTGAAAACCAGCTGTTGGCTTGTGAAGCAGCGACCAGTCGAGAGATTTGAAACCAGTCGATGAATTGTTGTATCTGCTGGTCTAAACAGTCGGGAGAGCAACGCGACGTCGTTTTGATTTATGAAACAGAAACCATAATGCGACACCGTTTTAATTAGTTAGTGTAACCAGCTGTGAGTTCTTTCAGTAGAGATCTGGATTCAGCCGTTGGTATGTTGAAACGTCGTTTGGGTTAGTTGGTACGGCGTCGTTTTAATATTAAAATACAGCGACTGGTTGTTATGCTTGGTTATGACGTCTGGTTGTGGTTGTGAAAGCTGGTTAATGTTGCGACTGGATATCACTGCAACTGAGTATAGCTACTGCTTTCAGTCGCAAGAATTACTCTATAACGCTTAATTATCGAAGAGAACAGAGAAGCTGGTTTTCGAAGCGGTGGGAGTTTATCCTATGTTGATAGATAAATACTCAGCATGACACGTGGAATTCGAATTGAAAACATTGGAAATGCTGCAGACAACAGAGATATTCTCCTATAAATAGGATTGAATTCGAAATCCTTGTAACGTTTGCTACAGACTTCAGGATTTGACTCTGTGAGTTACTGAGAACAATTGCAAGGAAGCTGAAGCAATATTGGAAGAAGAATTGAACAGAGAGTAACGAAGGTATAATATGACAGTGAAAGTCAGGGAATTAGAATACTCAAGATTGATATTTCTTGAGTTATCTCGATGAAATCACATACTCTGTAGTTACTGTTCTTGATTTAGACCTTGAGTTAGGTATGTCGATCTGATGGATCTGTTTTGACAGATCCTGATTAAGTTTTGAATTACACAAAACCTGTCATTGTGTTTCTAACAATTCCACTTAAGTGTACAGGTTTTAGGAACTTAGAAGACGATCAGCAGTAGCAGTAATTTGTCCAGCCGATGGTTCACAAGATTAAATTCAGCAGTTGGTTTGGTGCATTCATTTAGACGGCAGCTGGATTAGCAATGGAGACGTCCAAAGTTGAATCAGTTGTTCGTAATCAGGCGGAGGCCAAGTTGAACCAGCTGGAGCATAGTGAACCAGTTGGAACGATGAAAACCAGCTGCAAGCGCTAAAGAGAAAATATGAACCAGCTGGAACAGGAATTGAGAAGTCTGCTGGAGAAATAGATAGAAGAAGATTCCAGTCGCAAGTTACTGTTGACGAATCTGTTAGCAGTCGCGATTCATATTACTGTTGACGAATATGTTAGCAGTCGTGATTCTAATTACTGTTGACGAATCTGTTGACAGTCGCTATTCAAGAAGCTGTTGACAACTGATGAGCAATGTTGAACAAGAATCTGACAACAGCAAACGTAAAAGTGAAGAAAGCGACGTCGTGCTAAAGAATCAGCAGATAGTTTGTGCGTTGGTCATAATCAGCAACAGGTTTCAGTGCTTTCAGCAGGAACGCTAAATCAGCAGATGGTTTGGCGATGATGACATCATCGATGACTTCATCATAATCAGCAGATGGTTAGAGTTCAGCAGGTGAAGTTCTAAAGGGAAATTAGCAGACGCTGAGATGTAAAGAGTTAGCGTGTTTTGTCAAAGAACGCAAAACGACAGCGTATGTTCAAGACAAAACGACAAGCTTGATTAAAGAGAAACGACGACGTCTTGGACTTTCGAGGAAACCAACAGATGGCTACAGTGGAATGGATTCAGTAGAAGCGCAAAGTCAAAAGATTCAGCAGATGATATTTGAAGTTGGCGATTGCAAAACGATGTCGCTTGAATAAGTTGATACGACAACGTTTTGCATTCGCGATAAGATTCAGCAGATGGTTTCGCGCTAAGAACCAGCAGGTACTTCTTCTAAGAATGACCAGCAGGTAGCTTGTACATCCAGACGCAAGAAACAGTACATACAGTCGTGAGCTTCAATGAACCAGCTATTGCTATGCATTCAATCGCAAGATGTTGTACCAGTCGCAAGCAAGCCTCAGCGCTATGAATCCAGTCGCAACTTTTCACGACCAACGACTGGACAACCAGCTGCAAGAACACTCAGACGCAATCAACGCTCAAGATGGAAAGAATCAATGGCTGAAATAGAGTCGTGCAATTGCCTGAAATTAAGGGAACAAGATTTGTACTATTCTAGGAAATAGTACAACTTACAGAGGATGTTTGTACGGATATGGAAAGAAGACATATTAGCCGTAACAAGCGCAGAAAAGAATTGGAATTTATCTAACGGCTATATCTCTTGAAGAAGCTATTTATTCGAGGAGTTTTGAAGGAAGAAGGTTGACGAGTGTAAAAAGATGACTGCAGCACTATTGCAGTAGACGAGATGTTTGTTGTTGCACAGAAAAGAAAAATCAATAGAAGACAACAACAGAGGGAAGAACACTGGAAGATGAAGCAGTCGACAATCATTCTTGAGCTTATTGTAGTGTCGGTTGCTGAATCTTCATTAGCTCGTTTAGGAGCATTTCCCTAGTGTGTGAGATGTATTCGAGAGTTGTGCGTACACTTTAATTCTCACACACAGAGATTCATTCACATCCATTGGTGAATGAATCTCAAAACCATTTTACAACAGGTCCCGTCCAAGCACGATGACGTAAAACTCATGTGTATGTAGTTAGTCACACAGTTGCGGCTGGTGTGCATTGTTAAGTATAGGAGTCCATACAGGTGCTGCTTGTGTGGTTGGGTGTTTGCAGATGTTCTGTAATCATCAAAGTCTTCTAGTGGATCCTTCCGAGGTGTAAGAAGGGGAGATGTAGGACATTGAGGTCCGAACTTCCAGAAACAAATATGCTGCGTATCGTATCTCTTTTATTCATTCAGCACTCGCATAACAGATTTCAGCACACAAGCACAGTAGAACATATTTATGTTGTACATAAATCTGTTTGAATCGTTTTAAAATATTAGGATTCAGTTCTGGTATTTTCCGCATGATTGCCCCTGCTAGGTAGAGCGATCGAACCGTGGCGCTTGTATTGCTATACGGTTTAAAAGATTCAGTTCTGTCTCCGGTGCTCTTCGTGATTTTTAAGTGTTCAAGAACAAGAGGTATTGCACCTCCAGTTTTAAGTAGCAGCGCGCAAAATGTTTTTAACTCTTCAAAAAGCGTGGCTGCTGACACCCACCCACAGTTCAGCACTTGCACATACTTAGCATCGCATAATTCAGCACTTGCTTATATTCAGCTTGCACGCATACATAGTTAGCTCTTGCACAGTCGAACAGATTTATGCAAAACATAAATCTGTTTGAGTTGGTTTTAAAATATTAGGATTCAGTTCTGGTATTTTCCGCATGATTTTTAAATCATACCATATCTGTCTCCGTTGCTCTCTGTGATTTTAAATGTTCAAGAACCATGAGCTATTGCAGCTCTGTATTAGCAGCGCTCAAAATTGTTTTTAATGTCTTTTAACCAGCGGCTGCTGATGTTTCCTTCGAAAAACAGGGACCAACAATTGGTATCAGAGCAGGTTGTTCTTGAACGAGCACTGATTTTAAAACTCATGTGCTATGTTTTAAATGTTTTAACTGTTTTGAGAAGCTTGTTTATGAAGACCAGTTAATCTGTTTAATATAGAACCGGTTTTCTATTGATGAACTGTCACGGGATGCGCGAGTCCCGTGCGGATGCCAAGCTTCTATTTTCGTTGTGCTGTAAGATCACTTGGAGCGAGGCTCGGTGACAAGCACATGGGGCGAAATAGAAGTATGAAAATCTGAGTTGTTCTCTGTTTACTTGTTCTGCATACATAAGTAACTCAGTAGCACTTGTTCATTTGAAACATTCTCGATGCTCTGATTTTTTTTTCAAATTTGTTGTTATGCGGAATTCCAGCTGGTGCGAAAATTTTGTTTTTAAATGATTTGAGCTTATGTTATAAAATACAGGGAGAGTGGCATCGCTGTCTTTGTTATTTGAGCTATGCATCAGTTTCGTTTTCAAAATCATATAGCTCTTGCATACGGTGCTTCCCAAAAGCTGATTTTGTTTTTCAAATTTAAAACTCCTGCTGTTACATTTTTTTTGTTGTAACAGTGTAGGGAGAGTTTTGTTTTAAATATCGGGAAGACCAGCAGTTCGATCTTTTTTTGATTCCCACAAAAAGGGAGAGAATTGTTAGAACATGCATCGTTTATTTAAGGTTTTGTGTAAATCAAAAAAGGAGAGATTGATGGATCTGTTTTGACAGATCCTGATTAAGTTTTGAATTACACAAAACCTGTCATTGTGTTTCTAACAATTCCACTTAAGTGTACAGATTCTAGCTATCGAAGAAGATGATGAACAGTCGAAGAATCTGTCCAGTCGTTGGTTCACAAGATTAAGTTCAGCAATTGGTTTGGTGTATTCATTGTTATCGGCAGCTGGGTTTGCAATGGAGACGGCCAAAGTTTAGGCAGGGGGCTGGAGAAATAGATAAAGAAGATTCCAGTCGCAAGTTACTGTTGACGAATCTGTTAGCAGTCGCGATTCTAATTACTGTTGACGAATCTGTTGACAGTCGCTATTCAAGAAGCTGTTGACAGCTGATGAGCAATGTTGAACAAGAAGCTGACAACAGCAAACGTAAAAGTGAAGAAAGCGACGTCGTGCTAAAGAATCAGCAGATAGTTTGTGCGTTGGTCATAATCAGCAGCAGGTTTCAGTGCTTTCAGCAGGAACGCTAAATCAGCAGATGGTTTGGCGATGATGACGTCATCGGTGACGTCATCATAATCAGCAGATGGTTAGAGTTCAGCAGGTGAAGTTCTAAAGGGAAATTAGCAGACGCTGAGATTTAAAGAGTTAGCGTGTTTTGTCAAAGAACGCAAAACGACAGCGTATGTTCAAGACAAAACGACAGCGCTTGATTAAAGAGAAACGACGACGTCTTGGACTTTCGAGGAAACCAACAGATGGCTATAGTGGAATGGATTCGGCAGAAGTGCAAAATCAAAAGATTCAGCAGATGATATTTGAAGTTGGCGATTGCAAAACGATGTCGCTTGAATAAGTTGATACGACAACGTTTTGCATTCGCGATAAGATTCAGCTGATGGTTTCGCGCTAAGAACCAGCAGGTACTTCTTCTAAGAATGACCAGCAGGTAGCTTGTACATCCAGACGCAAGCAACAGTACATCCAGTCGTGAGCTTCAATGAACCAGTTGTTGCTATGCATTCAGTCGCAATATGTTGTACCAGTCGCAAGCAAGCCTCAGCGCTATGAATCCAGTCGCAAGCTTTTCACGTCCAACGACTGGACAACCAGCTGCAAGAACACTCAGAAGCAATCAACGCTCAAGATGGAAAGAATCAATGGCTGAAATAGAGTCGTGCAATTGCCTGAAATTAAGGGAACAAGATTTGTACTATTCTGAGAAATAGTACAACTTACAGAGGATGTTTGCACGGATATGGAAAGAAGACATATTAGCCGTAACAAGCGCAGAAAAGAATTGGAATTTATCTAACGGCTATATCTCTTGAAGAAGCTATTTATTCAAGGAGTTTTGAAGGAAGAAGGTTGATGAGTGTAAAAAGATGACTGCAGCACTATTGCAGTAGACGAGATGTTTGTTGTTGCACAGAAAATAAAAATCAATAGAAGACAACAACAGAGGGAAGAACACTGGAAGATGAAGCAGTCGACAATCATTCTTGAGAGGAGCTTATTGTAGTGTCGGCTGCTGAATCTTCATTATCTCGTTTAGGAGCATTTCCCTAGTGTGTGAGATGTGTTCGAGAGTTGTGCGTACACTGTAATTCTCACACACAGAGATTCATTCACATCCATTGGTGAATGAATCTCAAAACCATTTTACAACAGGTCCCGTCCAAGCACGATGACGTAAAACTCATGTGTATGTAGTTAGTCACACAGTTGCGGCTGGTGTGCATTGTTAAGTCTAGGAGTCCATACAGGTGCTGCTTGTGTGGGTGGGTGTTTGCAGATGTTCTGTAATCATCAAAGTCTTCTAGTGGATCCTTTCGAGGTAGAAGAAGGGGAGATGTAGGACATTGAGGTCCGAACTTCCAGAAACAAATATGCTGCGTATCGTATCTCTTTTATTCATTCAGCACTCGCATTATTTTAGCACGCATAATTCACGTTTACAGTTCAGCACTTGCACATACTTAGCATCGCATAATTCAGCACTTGCTTATATTCAGCTTGCACGCATACACAGTTAGCTCTTGCACAGTCGAACAGATTTATGCAAAACATAAATCTGTTTGAGTTGGTTTTAAAATATTAGGATTTAGTTCTGGTATTTTCCGCATGATATTTAAATCATACCAGATCTGTCTCCGGTGCTCTCTGTGATTTTAAATGTTCAAGAACCATGAGCTATTGCAGCTCCGTATTAGCAGCGCTCAAAATTGTTTTTCATGTCTTTTAACCAGCGGCTGCTGATGTTTCCTTCGAAAAACAGGGACCAACGCGATCCATCACAGGTAGTGGATCTTTTACATTTGCATGATATTGCATAACATGAAGAGAATATGAATTGATTCTAATGCCCAGGACTGACATGACCTGATTTTCAAAGTTTGAGTTAACTTCGATAGATGGATATCCATGTCAAGATCGGTTATGAATCTTGATGGCATTGATGTGAAATGGAATCAGTTCTGAAATGAAGAGTTGAGATAGAAACATTGCATTTTAGAGTTGATTTATGTTGATATGCATTTATTTCTGTTATTGCATATACCTGTTGATTATACTGAGATGATTCTCACCGGAGTTTATCCGGCTGTTGTTTTGTTTTTTATGTGTGCATGACAACAGGTAGGCGAGAGTTGAATTGATTTGGCAAGGGTAGTGAGAGCTGGCTACCTAGAAGAAGGACGTCAAGCAGGAAGTACTAGAGATCTGCTACTAGTATAGTCTTGAAATAGTTAGCGTTAGCGTGAAATCTGGTTTTGCTACTGCTGGCCAGATCTTGTATTGACAAACATAACATGTAATAACCGTTGTACTGGTTTGTTCTGTTCATGATACATGGTTTTGGAACGCAAACATAGTTCTGTACTGTTTACCAATGACCAGCTTTTGGGACCAACTTAAAAAAAAAAAAGAAATTTCCAGATTTCACTACTTAAACTTGTTGGTTAATTAAACGCTGAATAAATGCCCATAAGATGAGATGAGAAGAGTAATTGTGAGCAGAGAGCCTCACAGAAGCAGACCAGCTTAGAGAACAGCTCAAGTACAGAATCTGCTCAGATATAGGGAGCAGATTAGAAACCAGTTGGTTAAGGAAAAACCAGTTGGACAATAAGAATAAGAGCAGCTGAGTAGAAGAGCAGATGACAAGAGAAAACTAGAAGATCAGCTCAAGAGTAGTTGCGAACAAGAGCAGATGAGAAGAGAAGAAGAGAGTTTTGAATGGCTCAATGAAGCAACTAGACCAGCTCCGTGCAAACCAGAACGGAGATAAGCTGGCAAGCTGGTTAAGGTCAAACCATCTCAGATAGCACGACAGATGCTATCAAATCTACGAGCAAAACAATTTGAATATAAGACTATACGAAGATTGCTTTTCAGTATTCAAATCGACGTGCTTGTAATGTCTTCTCAAAGTACAGTGCTCACGTGCCTAAAGTGAAGAAAGCCTGCAGAAGCACTTAATGGCAAAGGACGCAAAGTACAACAGTGTCTGAAGACCTTTCAACGTGTAAAGCCCAGAAATCTTGATTACGTGAGAATTAGATCATGACTAGGGAAAAAAAATGTTTTTAGTAAAATTATGTGTCATTTTATGTGATTATGTGATGATTTTATGTTTTATGATGTTCATGTCATTTTATTACCTGTTTGAGATCCGAACGCTTGGACGAGACTAGGGACGATTGAGGTGAAAGTTTATTTAAATTTTTAATCACTCATTTTTCTAAAAGCCAAAATTTATATTTTAAGCAGTATTTACGAAAAATGGGAACCCGTTTTTCGCCTATACGGGCTATTTAATGAACTTTGCTATATTTTAAAAATTAGAGGATTTTATATTACAAAAATTAGGAGTTCAAAGTTTAAGTTTTGAGTTTTAAATAGCATTTTTTATTATTGGAGGGTTAAATAGGGAAAACTCCTTTATTTTCATAACTTAAATTATTGATAAGGGTCTTTTGGTACACCATTCATTCCTCCTAAACCTAAAATTCAAAACCCTAGACACCCTCCTCTCAAACTCACGCCTCCACCGCTCCCCCTTTGCCGATATTCATCAATTTTTGTTGTGGTCTCAAGCTTCAAGCGTC
The DNA here is from genome assembly GCA_001598015.1 of Dorcoceras hygrometricum. Taxonomy (NCBI): domain Eukaryota; kingdom Viridiplantae; phylum Streptophyta; class Magnoliopsida; order Lamiales; family Gesneriaceae; genus Dorcoceras; species Dorcoceras hygrometricum. Next base: position 13,756 of record KV013372.1, read on the forward strand.
CCTATCTCGAGTCCTCCGTCCCAATAACGCATAGTCTACGTAATTCTCCAAAAAGGCATGCTTGATTATTCCTTTTTCTCACCATTTAAATCATATTATACTGTTTTCAAATGATGTTTCATGATTTGTATGCGTTAAGATACGATCTATGGTTGTTGTTTGAGATCCATGCATGTATCACGATTTTTACCACGCATATGATTTATTTCGTGATGTGCTCCAATCATGGGAGATTCATAGGGCTGGTTTTTGGTTCAAGGATGATCCTGGTAGTTATTCCATCGAGTTAGGATCACGTGGGTCCAAACAGGGAGTGATTTGGTCAAGGAATGAATTAGTTACAAATTTTATGATCATTACGTGTCATGGCTTGTCATCTGTGCGCGACAGTAGAGTTGTTGGGGTTAAGTCGCTTCATGCGGTCTGTGTGGTCAAGGTTGATAGCAAGAGGCATCTCATTGAGTTATGGTCACGTAGGTCCAAAAGGTGAGCGATTTGGTCGAGGAACGAATTAGTTATGAGTTTTATGGCTAGCACATGTCCTGGTTGCAGTCTGCGCGTGGGTGGTGGGTTTACAGACCTCGGGTTGATTGTGTCGTGCATCCTGGTCGGTTATGATTGATTCCAGGAGCTAGCTCATCGAGGTAGGGTCACGTGAGTCCAGATGAGGAGCGGTTTGGTTAGGAAATGGCTTTGTAATAAATTTTACGGTTTAGCCGCTCAAACTGCATCTGGTCGGGACAGAAAATGTAAAGTCGAGTTTTGGGTCGGTCTAGTGGGCCGGGTCAGTCGGGAGTCGAGTCAAAATATTTTAAGTCGGGTCCGGGTTATTTTATTTCTAGACCGGGTGTTTTTATTTTAAGTTTAAAGTCTAGTTTTAATGATATTGGGCGGAATATTTTAAGTCAACCTTTAAAGTCAAAATTTCTTTTAATTTTTGGGCCTAGTGTTTGTTTCAAATTTTAAAGTTTTATTTTTAGTTATGGGGTTGATATTTTGGCAAATTTTAATGTCTAATTTTAAGTTGTAGGACCGAGTACTTTTATCGATTTTGTGTTGGGGAACCACGGCGGATCCGGATCACGCCTCCGGCTAGGTAGCGGAAGAACAAAAATATCCCACGGCGGATCCGGATCACGCCTACCCGGCTAGGTAGCGGAAGAACAAAAATATCGGGAAACGATCAATACAATTCAATTACAAATAACAGGCTATGACATTCATAGGGTGTTTCTCGGGGTTACCTTTCTGGCAACTCGTGCCTGGCTCCGACCAGTATCGCAAGGAAACCGGCACTTCACGGTAGGCGGCGGTAGATAACGTCAATCCGGTCCACGACCGGAAACGAGAATCCTTCGTCAGCCTGCACTAGAAGGCCTGACGAGATCGGCGCGGACGGATTCTCCTCGAAAGATTGGCCGGAACAAATTCCGGCGACTCGAAGCGGTGGCGGCGGCGGCGGCTTTAGCTCTAGGTTTAGGGTTAGGAGTTGTCCCAAGTGTTGAGTGTTTTGTGTTATTGATTAAGTCTCCTAAGTCTATATTAAATAGACTTAGTGATGGACTTGGACCGGCCCAACTGGCCCGGGTCCAACGGGTGAACATTCGGTTCATCCCCATCACCGTGACTTCATCGTAACTCCGATCGTCGATCAGATCGGACCGATCGACTCGGTTTCCAAAACTGAATACTATGATCTGAAAAACCATTTTTCAGAACCACAGTGCAAAATGACCGTTTTGCCCTTCAACATCGGGAAATCCCGATTTGACCCCTGTTGACTTTTAGGAAGTCGCACTCCCCAAAATTCTCTTCATATGCTCAACACATTGAGCTCAGTATCCGTGTGGGAATATCGAATCCAGTACTTGTGTGACCCTCAATGGTTCAGGGATACAGCTAGCCGTGGGCCCACAACCATTGTGGCTCCGGAATCACAATTCCGGACTTGCCCAACGGATCATGGTAAGAGAGTCTAGCAACATCGCCCCTAGGTATCATTGATAGTGCCTGCAAGAACCAGTTGGTCGTGGTTAGCGTACAATACGGTCCTTTCAATCCATATATCCCAATCAGATCAACGACCATTGGTAAATCGAGAGTCGCTAAAGATCCGATAGCTATGCATACATCTTGGAGATCGAATAGTGACATCACGAGCGTAACTAGGTAAACACATTTACCTAAAACACTTCTAGTACTCTGGCCAGAGATTTATATACTATTATCCCCTCAGATAGCATAGGATATCCACGCATGTCTGCGAGCGGTGAATCCTCGACAACGATGCATCGACTCCTACATGCATCGGGA
>KV013372.1:16101-44054 GCA_001598015.1 Dorcoceras hygrometricum
TCAGAATACACAGTGACTATTAGATGTGTTTCATGATAGCCGTCATACCCACTATCACATCTAACATACATTTTAGTGCATTCTAGGTCTTTACTCAACGCAATTGTTAATCATCATACAACACAATGAAAGTAAAGAATGTCATATAAATAAATGCGAATATCATATATAAAGATTGTCATATACAAGAGTCTATAAACACACACGCCACAAGTTGGCTAGTTGGGCATCTACTCTAACATTTTGAAATTCAATTTTTTTAGTTTATTGGGACAAGTTGAATTTTGGGTTAATTTACATTTTAAGACTAGGTCTAGGCTTTTGGGCTTAGAATTAGTGGGCCAGTATTGAATCAGTACTTGACCGGAGGAAAAAATGTATAAGCCCATAAATATATATTTAATAATATATGTAGTATTTTACGTATATGATTATGCATTTGTTTAAAGGAATTTAAATATATATTGATGGATTAAGCCTTTTTAAATTTCATTTTTATGAAGATCATGCATCATGAAAGTTTTATGAAATGTTAAAGGCATGTAAGAAAGAAAAATGCTTTTGAGGGATTGAAGTGATTTGTGGCAAGTAATGATGAGCGGAATCGAGATACCGAGCCCGATGAACCTCTGTCAATGTTATAATGAGCTTATGGATCCATGTGTTTACGACATGGTGAAGTGGCAGCATAGAGGTGTGAGGGATCCCGAGGTAAGGTCGGGTGAACTGCATCATCACGTACGTTAGTTTTTATGATTGATCAATCGTTAATGTAACGGCCAACACATCATGGAAACGACTCACACGACCTTTTACGTTACGTTATGACATGCCTCATTATGTTATGATATACGACTATGCATGCTACGAACATATTTGAGCCATGATTTACGAACATTCATGCATGCACGTTTTAAAGTTATTTTATGATATCTGTATGTGCTTGCATGTGGTTTTATTATTATGTACTTTGTTATTATCAGATAGAGCATTTTGGGCCTTTAGGCTCACTAGGTTTAAATGGTGCAGGTGAGCCTGCTATTGATTTTACTCCTACTGGTGGTAAGGATCTCTGAGCGTCCGCTGCAGCTGCTACCCCGTGACCACTCAGATGTTTCTTTTTTTGTACATTTTAGATTCCACAATATTTTACTTAATGTGATTTTAAGCCGAATGAATGATTTGATTTTGAGATGTTTATTCATTTATGTTTTAAAGTGAAGTTGAGAAAAGAATTTTAAGGTTTGAATTTAAATTTTTAAAGAATATTTATTCCGCATTTGATTTAAAAAAAAATTCTAAAGTCCGGTTCGTCTCACAACGGCTACTACTTTGTGACCAACGGACAAATCTGCAACAAGGTTATTTAAACAATAACAGAGCACAAGCAGATGATATGAGCGGAATACGAATTCGAAAAGTGTTGCAAATTCAGAACACAAAAACAGAAGAAAGCACAACCATGGGAAAGATAGCAAATAACCAGCTCAGAGAGGAGCGCTTCCCAGTGTGTGAGATTTCTTCGAGAGATTGAGCACACACTCTAAATCCACACACAATTCAGTCACATATATTTGAGAGAGCTGATTAGTTGAGTGAATCATAAGCAAAAACGACTTTCATTGTAGTCTTTGGACAGAGACGTTAAACAAGTCTAGTTGTCTTTCGCACTGAGACGTTAAAGAAGTGTGTATAGTGTTAGTCCCAAAATGCACGGTACCAGATCACAAAAGCGCTCTGATACCCTTGTTAGGATCAAAAAACTGGGGGTGTTATGAGCTCTGCCACTGCTCACGTTGGCTCTCACAGAGCCTTGACATCCACCCACTAGTTACGTGCTTCTTAATATAGTTGGACAAAACAACCGGCACACAACTCAAATCGGATCACATTTATGTAGAACCAGCTCAGCGCTAAACCAGCGCAGTGCAAGAGCTTGGAACAACCAGCTCGATATATTCACAGGCGATCTGGTTATTTCAATTGAGCTGCAGTAGCTCAGCGTTCTTGAATAATTGTGCACCGAGATACAGATTGAGTAATGAATTTAAACCATGTGGAAATAACTCAAACTACACTCTTAGATTCGAAAGCCTTTTAAACAGTTTTAAACACAGTTGTAAATATGCAATGCGTATGGCTGTAAGTGCATAAAGCTGTAAAGAAATACGTTACGATTTGTTTCTGGAAGTTTGGAGCTCAATCTCCTATATCTCCCCTTCTTCTGCAACGGGAAGGATCCACTAGAAGACTTTGATTACAACGGTCCCCGCTGCAACCCACTCCTACGACCCGCAGCCGCAAGAACTCCTAGCAACACAAGGTGCACACCAGCTCGCAAGCTGCGTTTGTCTAACTCACTTCTTTTACGTCTCTGTGAGAAAGGCTACAATGATTGTTTGTGATTCTGATTCACTCACTAATCTATACAGCTCATTTCTCGAAACTGTGAGTGAATCTTACAGTGTAAGCTCTCTCTCAAATATTTCTCACACACTGGGAAGTGCTTCTATGAAAGCTGTTCCTTGCTGTTTTCTTCCCTATGTTTTGTGCCTTTTCTTTTGCACTTCACGCTTTTAGCGTTTTTTTGTTTTTGCTCGCTCTCCTGCTGCTTCTCATGCTCTGCTTTATATATGTAGCCTCTGTGCAAATTGTATCCGTTGGAGACAAGTTTCTTCCCGTTGGAAAGTCTTCTGAAAGCTCTGACATAATTGTACCTTGTGTCCTTTGCATTTAATGCGTCTGCAGGCTTTATGACTTTGAGCTCTGTCCACATTTAATATTGCAGCCTTTGCTGACTTTGAGTATGAGAATTGTGTACTTGATGTGGACAGGACGAAGCAAATCAGTTTGAACTAATACAATCCAATCTCCACAATACTTGTATTCAAACTGCTTTGTTCGTCTGAGCTGGTTGGTCCATTCCGCTCAATTGGTTTCTCCCATCTGGTCTGCTTCTCATCCAACTGCTCTTGCTCCAAGCTGGTGAACCAGCTTGAATGTCCTCTGTGATCTGGTTGTCCTCTGCTGGACCAGCTCGGGTGTCCCCTCACTGTACCAGCTAAGTTGTCCTATGCTGGACCAGCTTGGACGTTCCCTTACTGTTCCAACTTGGACTATTTCTCAATCTGACTGCTATCTGCTCTCAATCAATCTGCTATCAGTGCTTTGTTTCAGCTCGCTGTTGAGCTGCTACATTTCTCTTCATCCAGCTCGTCTCTATTTCTGTACCAGCTTGCTTCCATTGCAGGTTCATATTTTTGCACCGGTGCTACCCCCCAAAATGGACCGACGAGCAATACTCACCACTACGTCGTGACATAAGCCTTTTTTGGCCGAATTCCTTCATCTAGGCCTCCGTAATCGCGTTTTTGCCATTCCCGTAGCTACACACTTAGTACAAATCGTTAGTAAATAAATAACAGATTTTGTGTTAATCAAAAATAAGATTCTGATCTGTAAAAATAGATCCAACATGTAGTCTTTCTCACTGAGGCATAAGAGAAGTGAGTTAGACACATGCATCTTGCGGGCTGGTGTGCATAGGTTGCTAGGAGTTCTTGTAGTCTGCTGGGCTGTTGGATCGGGTTACAGCGGGAGCCACTGTAATCAAAGTCTTCTAGTGGATCCTTCCTGATTGCGGAAGAAGGGGAGACGTAGGAGATTCAGCTCCGAACTTCCATAAACAAATTGCAGCGTATTCTTTCCTCACAGTTTACTGCATTTACATCATGCATTGCATATTTTTATTGCCTTTAAAACATTAAAGAGCTTTTGATTTTCAGAGTTCAGTTTGAGTTATTTTCGCATGAAATATTTCAAGAACACTGAGCTATTATAGCTCAAGATACAAAGAAACCAGATCTCATATGTTGAACCAGCACACAGAGCCGCTAGTGTGTTTCATACATGATCCGGTTTCTAGTTGCGTGCTGGTTTTCAACTCAAAACATTTTAAAATGTCCGCAACTTGAAGGTTGTGTGTCTTAGGCTGTGTGAGAGCCTACTTGATTTGTGTGAGAACTCATAAGACACCCCATTCACCGATCCTATAAGCTTTTCTCCATGGTAATTTATTATAAGAGGTCTATATGCATCCACCCCTTGGTTTTTATTCTCCTCATAAAGTTTGCAAGCTCCGTCGTGCTTTGTATGGTTTAAAACAAGCTCCTCGGGCCTCGTTTGCCAAATTTAGTCCTACTCTTGCCCCACTTGGCTTTGTCTCTAGTCCCCATGATTCTGCACTGTTCACTCGTCGAACTGACCATGGTATCTCTTTTTCCTACTACTCTATGTTGATGATATGATCATCATAGGTAGTGACACATCGGCTATTTTAGAATTACAATATTATCTCAGCAAATATTTTGAAATGAAGGATCTTGGCAATATCAGATATTTTTTAATCTTGAAGTTTCTCATACTTCTGAAGGCTATTATCTCTTTTAAGCTAAGTATGCCTCTAAGCTCCTTTTTTCGGGCAGACATTCCGGATGGCAAAACTACATCCACCCCTTTGGAACTCAATTGCAAACTTACTCCTCTAGATGGCACTACCCATGATGGCCCTACTTTATATTGACAACTTGTTCGAAGTCTTGTTTATCTCACTGTTAATCGGCCTGACATCTCTTATGTTGTTAACTTGGTCAATAAGTTCATGTTCTCCCCTCGCTCATCACATTTCTATGTCGTCCTTCAGATACTACGATATGTTAAAGGCACCCTTTTTTTCATGGCTTACATTTCTCTGCTCACTACTCTTTGGTGTTATTTGGCTACTCTGATGCTGATTGGACTGATGATCCCACTGATCGTCGCTCTACCACTGGGTATTGTTTTTTCTTAGCTGACTCCCTTATTTCTTGACGTAGCAAAACACAAACTGTCGTTGAACATTCCAGCACAGAATCTGAATATCGTGCTCTTACTGTGCTACATCTGAGCTTTGGTTACGTTGGTTATTAACAAATATGGATGTCACACACTTCTGCCACTAAGCTTCATTGTAATAAGAAGTGCTATACAGATATCTCACAATGACATTTTCCATGAACATACAAAACACATTGAGATTGATTGTCATTTTGTTCGTCACCATCTCACTACAGGCACCATACTTTTGGTTCTGGTCTCCACTACTAACCAAGCCATTGGCATCTTCACAAAATCTCATCTTCCGCCTCGTTTTCAAGATTTATTAAGCAAACTCAAGTTGGCATCCACTATATCATCCTGAGTAGAGCTGTCAAAATGGACCAAACCCGTCGGCCTAGTCCGTCCCGTCATGAAAAATTGACGGATTGGGTTAGTAAATTGATAGCCCGTTTGGAGGCGGACCGAAATGGAATGGTCAAACGGGTCACGGGTTAGAGCGGGGAGGGTCGAGGCGGGCCGACCTTTGGGTTATTCTAAAAATAATAAAATTTATATAATTTGCTATTTTAGTATTTTAACATATGTTCGGCTGCCTGCCTTTCACAAATTCACAAATCGCCTCTTCTCTTTCATCTTCTCGGTCTTGGCTCTTCGGCTCTTCCAAGTACTCCAACAACAAGGTAAGCCCCATAAGTTCTTCCTGCTGCTTTTTTGCGAATTCATTCAGTCGACCAGTTCCAGTTTTCCGGTCTATATTTCAGGTATTTCGTTGTAATATCTTTTGCTGTGCAGATAAAAGAACAAAACCAGTTTCTGTTTTACTGATCTGCGAAGGAATCTGTGTTGAACCAATACTTTGGGTAATTTAGACAATAACGAATGCATGATTTCTATTTCGAAAAATAAATTAGTTCATTTTTTAAGAATACAAAATAAAGTCGTGTATACTCTTATTCAAGTATTTAATGCTATTCGTGGATGGCTGGCAAAGGGGTTGACTAAAAGTATATAGAAATGGACATTGAGGATGAATATTGATACAAAACTCTTTTGATCCTAGTGCGAGTTCTTGATGTTCATTTTGTTAAATCTAGCTGCTTAATTTGTGTGGAGGCTTTGGATACTCACAACGGTTTTGATTCATGTATTGTTGAGGAGTTATATTACACATAGTCCCTACATGAACCAAGTCGTATTCCTTGTGCATCGAATTCATTTTTTTCAATAGTTGTACTCATGATTTTTCCACTATGTTTGGTGTTGGTTTGTTTATTCATGAAGGTGTGAAGTGTGTAGATCCTAGTGCGAGTTCTTGATGTTCATTTTGTTAAATCTAGCTGCGTTAATTTGTGTGGAGGCTTTGGATACTCACAACGGTTTTGATTCATGTATTGTTGAGGAGTTATATTACACATAGTCCCTACATGAACCAAGTCGTATTCCTTGTGCATCGAATTCAGTTTTTTTCAATAGTTGTACTCATGATTTTTCCACTATGTTTGGTGTTGGTTTGTTTATTCATGAAGGTGTGAAGTGTGTATGATGTCAGTGTGCGTGAGTTTTTCTCGTTGGGTGAGTGCAGCACATGTAAAAAGTGTTCTAAATCTAATCCTGGCGGGTTAGCCCACGAGCCCGCCAACCCTAAGCGGGGCGGGACGAGCCAGAGCTTTACGAACCCGCCAGATTGGAGGGCCGGTCCGCCCTGCCCCGTTTGAAGGCGGGGCGGGGCGAGCCGGCCTGTTTGACAGTACTAATCTTGAGTTTGAGGGAGGTGTTAACGTGATTATAGGAATCTATAGAATATCATTTAGCCTTGATTTTAGGATGTAAGTATTCCGATTTCGAGGATGTAAATAGACAGTTTTCTAGGATTGTTTTGTTACAGACTTATTTCCTTTTTAGTCATAGATTTCTAGTATAAATGCCATTCTTCTCTGTACAATTAAACAACAAGGAATATATATACACTCTTTGATTACCGTTTCTACATAGTCGGGCTATAGACAATAAATTAGCGCTTATGGGAGGCAACCCAGTGTTACTTTTCCAATCTTCTTTATTTTCATTCTAGTATTGATTTTATTTTGTCTCATTTTCTTTTATTAGTTGTTGAATCTAAGTGTTGTCTTCTGGCTTCGGCCCCGAGGCATTTTCAAGAAAAGATCAGAATCTTATTGACGTGTAATGATGTGATTTGGGGAGCTTGCAATGTTGAACAGAGGAATCTAGATGATTGAGTTGACCATGGGAGTTTCTATTAGGTTAGTGCATATTTGCGTGCTTGAAGGATTACTTACTCGATTGATTTTTTTATTATTAGAAATTTGTTTCTTTCCACACAATTTTTTTTCATAAGAAATCTCATTTCTAACTCTAAATCTCCCTCACTCTTTCTATTGTGATCCCTCAATTCAAAATCCCTAAACTCCCGGATCATCAGCACTTACATAGTACTCCTATTTGTTTGATAATATGGTGTTAGACATCAGAATATGCCCCAGGAGATACTTCATAGCATTTGGATCGCCTTTGTCCGGGAAGTTATTTTGTTTACTACTTATTTTATGCTTTGATGTGTTTTTTTAAGTGGAAGAAAAACATATAAAACAGAAGGAATGGCTCTAGTTGAGTCGACTGTGATTCCTCTGGTTTCAGCTCGTGCGAAAAGCTTGTTGTGCCACTGATGATGGTTTCAATCTTAAAATGTGGGGATATTGTTTGTTTCTGTTCACATTGTTTCACAATACAACACTTGAAGAACTTTTAATATTCATCGAATTATCCTTTAAGGCACCAAACTTGTGATCACATGATACATTAATTAGTTTTAAATTTCTGTTCACTCAAAAAAATTATTTCACACCTAGAATTGATTAAGATGCACTGCAGTTGCTACCGAGATATTTAGATATGAACTATCTCTTTGTCCCGATTCTGAGACACCATTTATGCACTTAGGTCAGATTTATATGACTTGAATTTGAATTGCTGACAGAGGGGTTGCACAAAAAAAGTGAAACATTTTATAACTCAGTTGACTACCTATCGAGGCCAAAATTCGGACGATTGATTTAGGGATGATTTAGGCTATTCTTGGATCGTTTGAGCCTTTCGAGTTTACCCAATGCACTGTTTTTGGAGCGATTGAGCCTTTCGAGTCTACCCAATGCATCATTTTTATCCTTAGTGAGCTCATCTTGAGCCTATTGAAAATCGAATGGTATGTGTCCACAACACACAATAGCCCACATTCGTATCTTTTAAAAATTCCACCTAATTTTAGGCAACACACTATTGTCTACCTTAATTGAGAGAAATAAGCTCCTTTGGTGTGTTTACAATTCTGAAAGACTCCTATGTGTGAAAAAAACATAGAGAAGTGAGAGAAGGAAATGTGTATGGTGTAGTGATTATAAAACGTAAGTGGTAATTGTTGCTGAAGGATGAAGAAAAATTTCCGAAGTTGGGGAATGAGAAAAAATGATCAAATTCAATGTTTGGTGGAGGATTGAACCAAAGGAGTATGCTTATTATTGCTAAATTTTTTTATTGATCTTCCTATCTTTCATTGTAGCCGTGAGCCGTGGCCTTACATTACAAACTTGAGAAGACCTGTTGGCCATTTCATCATCGTCTAGTGGAGAGGGATAAGAAACTTGAGCATAAGGAACGGTTCGAACAAAAGGGTGACATTTTGACCCAAACATCTTTAAGAAGTATGAATGCTGACCTCCACACTACCATCTCAATATTGTTGATCTCTTCTAAGAATTGTTTGAATTTCAAATAGCAACAAAAGTAACTTTTCATGATGTTAAAAGTATGGATGGTCGATCGAGTGCGATGAAGTTTGGTTGATTGAGAAGTGTTGATTGTGTCACTTCATGTTGTTAACATTGGAAATTTAGGTGTATGAATCTCTTTTATTTGTCCGCAGATGAACAAAAAGCTAAGTATGGGGATTTGATAAGCATAAATCATGTAGTGAATTTGGTATTTAATTTTGTTGTATATGTGCTTATTATGTGTTTTTATTACGGGTTTTGCATGAAACTCATCTTATTTTCATTGTGAATAGTTTGAATAAAATATGGAGAAAAGTTAGACAAGGCAAAGAAAGTTAACCTATGAAATCCCACACTTGAGCAATCTGAAAAATGAGGAAGCAGAGCAGAAAATGTCAAGACAAATGCAAAGGAATATGAGCCCAGATATATTGCATGGTCTAGAACCATAAATGTGCATAAAGCATAGCACATGTCCCTGGAATAATGTTTGGAAGAAGGTCCAATTGTGTTCTGTCGTAAATGAGCGAAGAGAAATTCCAGTACCACACGACCCCAAAGCTAGTTGGGAAACATCTGAAAGACTTTGAAAATTTCAGTATCACATCAACTGATTCCATACAATCAACAGGGGCATAGTTGGTAAAAGTGGGATAGGATGTCACGGATAATAAAAGAGACAACATAAGGAGGCTTTTAGGATTGTAGAAACCACTTGAACTTACTGGAATTCTTTAGAATCATCTTGTACATTCTTTCAAACTCTTCAATATTGTAGAAAAGTCTAGAAATGAGTAGACAAATCCATATCTCTGGACCTTTCCTTGTATATTCAGTTGTATACTCCTTAGATCATTTTAGGGACTTAATCTCCACTATAGGATTAAATTGATCTTAGCAGTCCATTCGATGGTTGAGTAGTATAAATATGTATCTCCCCTCATTTGTAAAGCATCAAAGTGCAATAAAGCTAATTCTCTTAAATTTTCTCTTCTTCTCTTGCATTTTAGAATTGGTTAAGGCTTGGCTTCTTTCGAGAAGAAAATTTAAGTGTCACATGTGTTTGAGTTCGAAGAAGTAAGCATGCGACAATGATCACTTGATTTCCTTATTTCTTGATATATGGGGGACTTGTGACCTGATTTTTAGATGCCTATCTAGTGTTAATCGGTTTTCTGCAGGAATCTTGCTCATGGATTTCTTGTAATCGAAGGATTTCAAATCCATAATGCAAATAATTCTTGTTTGATATATAGTAGATTTTAAATTTTCTTCGAGTCATTTCAAATCCATCAGAACTTCTTTGATATCCAATCATTCAATTCAAACAGGTTAAACTATCCAATTTTGACATAAATTAAATATCAATATGTTTCAATATCTTTTCAATCTGTTTTATAATAATAATTTTTTGTATTTTTATATTGTCACATTTATGTTGCACTTCATCCAAACACAAAAAAAAAGTTAGCTACTTGTGAGATCATAAGATTGAATTCATCCTATATTATCCACAGATCCTTGGTGCATAGCCGCTGTTTATGGTAGTAATATCATTCACTATATTTTCATTATATTATAATAATTTTTATATTTTTCATATTATTGTTACATTATTTCTAATATTTCTAATTAAATGAAAACAACACTGGTATTATGGTGTAACTAAATCATATAAAAGTTTCATTCTTGAATGAAAACGTACATAATCTAATAAGTGCATCAGAGTAACTAAATATATGTGTGTGCATATATATATATATATGCATATCAAACACATATATAGTTGTATTTTTTCTATCAAACTTAGGTACATTATTTTTGAAAAAAAAGGACATTTTGTGTTCTAATTATTATAGTTTTGAACACACGTTATTCTTGAACTAGATCCATTTCCCTTTTAATACAACGTTGAAAGATAAGAATGAAAAAACATGAAACAGAGGAGGCAGAAAGAAGAAGATCAGCCCAATTTGATTCAGACAAGCGAGGCCCGACAGAGTGGGCAACTGGAATGAGCATTCAGCCATTCATCCACACACTCCGAATGGAAACAATGCTTGCATTCCGGCAGCATTTTCATTTTTTCGCCTTCTCTAAATGGCCCGATGCATATGCAGCAGTCTGTCTCCGTAATCCTACCTGCGTCAATATCTGAGCAGCTGGATTTATATAGAAGAATAGGCAGGTTGTTGATTGAAGTGGGATCAAGTCCACGGGGCGCGGGAGGAGGTGAGGGCCGACGGACGGGGAGGGTGATGGGGATAGAGGGAGGCGGCGGGCTATGGTGGAAGCAGCGGCAGGCCCATCTGGATAACAAGAATAGGACATTGATGAAGAGGATACTGGAGAAGAGCACGAGGATGAAGTAGAGAGTGCTGCCGTGAATTTGGAAGTTTCCGCCGTCAAACTCACCATTGTGCCAGCCGAACGATGAAGCTGGTGACATGTTCGCTTTACGTGGCGTGGGGTGATGCATGCGTCAGGCCGATTGCCTAGGCGGTTTAGAAGTGGCGGATGGAGGATCTCTTGATGTGGAGAGTTCAGTTGGAAAGGAGTTAATATGTTCATAGATGGAAAGAAGGTAGGTTGTCTACATATTTATATAAAGTAAATGATCAATTTTCATGTGTTATAAAAAATAACTAAAATTCGCATTTAATACAATGTTTTAAATGTTGCAATTTTAAATTATTGTATAATTCATAAAGTTAACGAGCTAATACTAATAAGTTTGGCTCGAATATTGGATTGAGGTGTTAAAATCATTCACTTTCGTACAATGTTTGGTTTGAATATTATTTACATATTATTTATCCCATGATCGGCAATCAAATTATTAATTTTTTGTCTCACATCAATCGATTAATTAATATAAATTGTAATATTTTATCCCTCTAATTTTTTTACTTTTCTTTATTAATTATTAAAACGATAAAACTTATTGTTTTCCATCTTATTCTAAATTTAATCAATCAAATCAACTTATTATCAAATACTATTTCACATCTTACCCATATATTTTATGAACCACACTATTTTTTGGCATTACATCTCATTGTACCAAACAGTAATTATTATTTTTATATGTTTTTGTTGTAAATATGGTTTTTATGTGTCTATAGTAAGTAAAGGTTTTATAGTATTAATATCATTCACACAAAAATATGTTTATTTTCCTTGTTTTTCACGTGAGTTCTTTATATTTGAGAAATTTTGATGTAGTGTAAAATTAAAAATTAAATATACATATATGTATATTATATTAAATATGATGTATTTGGCTTTTGATCATTTCAAGTCCTATATTTAAAATATAAGATGAATAACACATGCCATAAAAAATTGTTTAGGTCAGCTTCATCGCTAGCATTAATTGTTTGCATCAGCTTTGTCGCGACTATTATATTAATAGTATATTATTAAAATAGTAGTGACAAACCTGATGTAAATAATTTAATGGTATCGACGTAAACAATTTTAATTTTTTCGGTATAAAAATATAATGCAAGGGGTTTATATGCAATTTACCTGATCACTTTAATCTTTCATATATAAGTACTAGCATAATTTCCCACGGTCTATTTAGTGGTAGCATCACCACTTACATAAATGGGAGAAGGTGTCGAGTCCTTGACTTCAAGACCAACAATCCCCACCTCCAGGCCCCTAGGTAAAGGGGCTTAAAACATAGTGGTATTCTTTTTTATTTTAGTAACAGATTAAAAGAACATTCTTCTAAAAATAAAGATAGATTATAAAATAAAATTTATATTGTTATAAATTAAAATAACATTAAAAAAATAAAGTAAATAATTACCTTGATAACCACCTTGAATATTTCTTTAATTGCTCTAAATAAACTCTTAATTTTATATTAATAGGAATTATTATTTTTCTATAATTTTCTTAATTTAGAGAGTATTAAAGTAGGAGGGGATTTATATATTTTTGTGTGTATTTTCAATGAAAATTACAAGCATGTTTATAGACAAATGAAATGATTAAAATAATAAAAATATCTAATCACTTCTTAATATTTAGACATCCAACAACTAACAACTAATTCTAACCATCTAATTACTTTATTCCACAATACTCCTCCTTTGGATGTCTTTATTACGTGTTTTGATACTGACTCGTTAAAAACCTTACTAGAAAAAACTCAGTGGGATAAAAACCATAGTAAGGAAAAAAGAGTGCAGTTACGTAAACTTTCTCCCTCTGTTGGAGAATTATGTGAAATTCTTAGACGTCGCATTCCGATCTTATATACCAATTTCTCAAAAGTTGATGTAGGCAATGATTTTGTGAAAAGATCCGTCAAATTATCACTTGAGCGAATTTGTTGAACTTCAATATCACATTTCTTTTGCAAATCATGTGTGAAAAATAACTTTGGGATATGTATTTCGTCCTATCATCTTTGAAGTACCCTTCTTTTAGCTGAGCAATGCAAGCTGATTTATCTTCATAATTATTGTTGCTAAGTTTTTACTTGCAGACAAACCACATTCTCTTTTGATATGGTAATCATCAATCTCAACCAGACACATTCTCTACTAACTTCATGGATTGCATGTAATTCTACATGATTTGATGAAGTAGCGACCATAGTTTGCTTTGTAGATCTCCAGGAAATTGTTGTTCCACCATAATAAATAAATACCCAATTTGTGATCATCCTTTGTGTGGGTCAGATAGATATCCAGCATCCGCATACTCAGTTAATTGCAAATCACAAGTATTTGAATAAAAATAAACCCAAATCGTAGGTTCCCCGAAGGTATCTAAATATATGTTTAATGTCATTCCAATGCCTTCGTGTCGGGGAAGAACTATATCTTGCCAATAAATTTATAGCAAATGATATGTCTGGTCTCGTGCTATTTTCAAGATACATCAATGCACCAATAGCACTTAGGTATGGCACATCTAGGCCAAGTAGTTCTTCTTGTTCATCGCGTTGTCGAAAAATATCTTTTGTTGTATCAAGTGATCGAACCACCATGGGTGAACTTAAATGATGAGCTTTATCCATTTACAGTCGTTTCAAGATTTTGTGTATAAGTTGATTGATGTACTAAAATTACATCACGAAGATGCTCAATTTGTAGACCAAGATAGAATTTTGTTTTGTCTAGGTCTTTCAAATCAAATTCCTTTTTCAATATATCAACTGTCTTTTCAAGTTCTTCAGAACTTCCAATAATATTTAAATCATCAACATATACAGCAATAATTACAAATTTTGATCCATTCATTTGAATAAAGATACATGAAAAAATTGGATCATTTTTATATCCTTCTTGCAATAAATAGTCACTAAGTCTTTTGTACCACATGCGTTCGGATTGCTTTAATACGTAAAGAGATCTTTGTAATTTAATGGAGCAAACATTTTTATAATTTGGACCAAATGTTTTCGATATCTTAATTCCCTCAGGGATTTTCATGTAAATATCATTATCCAGTTTTCCATACAAGTATACAGTGATAACATCCATAAGACGCATTTCAAGTCTTTCTTGTATGGTCATGCCAATAAGGTATCGAAACGTAATTGCATCCATCACTGGAGAGTAAGTCTCTTCATAATCAGTACCAGGTCGTTGAGAGAAACCTTGTGCTACCAATCGAGCTTTATATCTAGTCACTTCGTTTTTCTCATTTCGTTTTCGTAAAAAAATCCATTTACAACCCACAGGAATTACTCCTTTGGGTGTATGTACCACAGCTACAAAGACCTCACGTGTTGCTAATGAATTTAACTCTTCTTGTATTGCTTTATTCCAACTTGGTCAATCATGTCGATTACGACATTCATCTACAGATGTAAGGTCTAGATCATCATTTTCATTACATCGTGAGCTACATCATAAGAAAACTTATTGTTGACATTAATTTCCGATCGATTAAATATTTTTCCCGTGTTGACATAATTTATCGAAATCTCTTCATTTTTGAATATTTGAACCCTTTCGGGGGAATGATCATCAAGATTTTCAGATTTATCAATCAATGGATTGGATATCTCATTATGAGTATCATCATTATTTGCTCCTTTCCTTTTTCATGTATTTTTATCTTTGGATCCAATTGGTCTATCACGTTTGAGTCATGCACTTGATTCACTGTTTGATGGTACTTAGGAATATCAATATGTTCTGGAGCATTAGCAGCCGGTATATATGACTTAGTTACCCTTTTTACATTAATAATGCATCAGATAATTTATTTGCAACATTTTGCAAATGTACTATTCTTTCGACTTTATTCTCACATTCATTTGTCCGAAAATCAAATTGATGGAGTGGTGCATTCCAAGTTAATTCATTTGGTGATTTCATATTTTCTCCCCCTAATGTTGGAAACTTTGTTTCATCAGAGTGACAATCGGCAAATCGTGCCGTGAAAACATTCCCCGTCATTGGCTCTACATATTTGATAATCGACGGAGAATCATATCCAACATATATTTCCATTATTCTTTATGGACCCATTTTAGTGCGTTGTGATGAATATATTGGAACGTATACAGCACATCCAAAAGTTTTTAAATAGGCAATATTAGGCTCATGGCCAAAAACGAGATGCAAAGGAGAGAACCGATGGTAACTAGTTGTTCTGATACGTTTTAGTGCTGCTGCGTGCAAAATAGCATGTCCCCATACTGATGTGGGGAGTTTTGTCCTCATTATCAATGGTCTAGCTATTAACTGTAAATGTTTAAAAAATGATTCTGCTAAATCATTTTGTGTATGAACATGAGGCACTGGATGTTCAACAATTACCCCAATTGACATACAATAGTCATTAAATGTGAGGACCCGTTATCCTAATCATAATTTATTAACATGCAATAAGGACTAATTACTCAACAGCGGAAAAGTGAGTAAAATTTTCGTGTATTTTTGGGTCTATAACATTTGATGCCCCCCATAATCACCTCGGGACCCGAGGACTGAGCACCTCACCACCAGCACTACCTACATCATCTAAGGCGAGAGCAACCAAGGAACACGCGCGCAGCTCGGGAGTCCTGGCCGAGGTCTTGAGACCTGCTCGGGAGTCACGCCTCGGGAGGCGCCCGAGCATCTACGACATGGGGAGGAGCTAGGGTACCGAGGAAGCAATTTGAGCTTGGGGTAACTCCCGAGGACCCCGACCCGACGTACTGAAGAAGAGGAAGCAATTTGAGCTCGGGGTAACTCCCGAGGACCCCGACCCGACGTACTGAAGAATCCTCTCTGGGTACGTCTTTCCTTCTTTAGAAGATCCAGATACGATACTTGTTTCCTTCTTTAGAGAGTCCGAAGACGATACGACTTTCCTTGTTTGCATAACAAAATCCCCGGAGATCACGGAAAGATCTCGCCCACCCGAGATCTCCGCACTTCTCCAACGACCTAGCCCCTCTATAAATACCACCAGGTTTGCTCCTTTGTATTCATTCACTCATTCTTGCACACTCTCGCACACAGTTATATTTGCTCTCGTTTCCTCTCGCGCGCGGCTGACTTAAGCATCGGAGGGCTTCGTCGGACACACTTCCGGCTCCCTCTGACGAGTGTTCGTTGGTTGCACGTATACTCACATACTCTCCAGTTCCCGACGCCCGACGTGCCCGAGGTCCTCGACGTGGTGATAGCTCGTCGGCTGAACTATTTGGTTACATCAATTGGCGCCGTCTGTGGGAATTCGTAGAAGAAGATATAAGATGCCACCAAAGAGGACTAGAGCTCAGTGTAGTGGGGAGAACAGTAACACGGAGAGTACCACTCAGGGGTCGGAGAATCCCACTCTTACCCCCGCCCAGATAGCTGAGTTGGTAGCCACCAATGTGGCGCAAATATTGGCAAGTCAACCTGCACCACAACCGCAACCCCATCTCGATCAGCAAGCCGAGGAGATGAGGAGGATGCGTGAGGAATTAGAGAATCTGAAGAAGGAAAGGAGCTCGGCGCCTCCTCCCCCACCTGCTCGGGAGGTGCCCTTCTCTGTTGAGGTGCTGGAGGCCGACCTGCCCCAACACTTCAAATATCCAAATGTGGGAGAATATGACGGGATGGGAGATCCCGAGGAGCATCTGTCCCGATTTGAGAACGATGCACTTCTCCATCGATACTCTGACCCTATCAAGTGCAGGATCTTTCTCACCACTCTGGTCCGAGCTGCCCAGCAATGGTTCAATCTCCTGCCAGCGGGGAGTATAAAGTGTTTTCAGGATTTCAGTCAGGCGTTTCTCCATCAGTTTTCTAGCAGCAAGAAGCAGCCTCTGACGACCTTGAATCTGTTTACTGTGAAGCAGAAGGAACATGAGACTCTTCGGGAGTATATTCGGCGCTTCAATGGAACCATCATCGAGGTGCCATCTGCTACGCCCGACCTCCTGATTGGGGCGTTCACCCAAGGGTTGAGAGGGGGTGATTTCTTTAAGTCACTGGTCAAGAAGCCCTCGAAGACATTTGACGAGCTTCTGAACAAGGCATAAAAGTACGTTAATGTGGAGGAGATACAGTCCTCGAGGAAGAACGAACAGAGGCCGCCACCACGGGCTGGTCGGGATGCTTGGGTGGAGAGAGACCTCAGCCGAGGCCGGTTAGAAAAGAGCCCCCCTTGTTGTTGGGAGAGTTTACTGCTCGAACACCTTTGAAAGTGAGCAAAGCTCGGGCTCTTGAGATTTGTGATGAGAGGAAAATCGTCCAACGTCCTCGGGGTAGTGATGGGGCCCCGAGGAATCCAAAGTCAGACAAGTTCTGTGATTCCACAGGGACTATGGTAACACTACTGCAGAATATCGGCTCTGGGATCAGGAGTTAGAGCGGATCATGCAGAATAACCCTGACGTTCGCGCAGCGCTGGTGGCCGACAAGCCACGTCGGTGGGAGAAGAGGCCTCGTCGGGAGGATGACAGGCAGTTTAATAACAGAGCCCCTGGTCAGGACAGGACACCTCGGGGACAGGATCAGCAGCCTAACCGAGGAGAGCGAAGAACGCCTCAGCCCCGATGATTCATTAATATGATTTCAGGAGGACCCACTGATGGGGATTCCAACCGGGCGAGAAAGACGAGGTGTCGGCGGATGGAAGCCATGGAGGTCGGGAAGAGGCGCTCGGGACCTACCATCTCCTTCGATCCCGATGACATGCCTCTGGATGTGGAATCCCATAATGACGCTCTAGTCATCCGAGCTATGATTGCAAACTATGAAGTGGCCCGTATTTTCGTGGACTCGGGGAGCTCGGTCAATGTATCCTTCAAGAGCGCGATGGATCAAATGGATCTTGGGGAATACCGTATGGAGTCAGTGCACACGCCTTTGTATGGATTCACAGGGGATTATTTACAGTCGGTAGGGGCTGTTCGGTTACCTATGTCGCTCGGCTCGGGCGAATGCAGGAAGACCAAGATGGTGGAGTTTACTGTGGTGGATGCACCTTCTTCCTAAAATGTCATTCTCGAGAGGCCAGCCATGGCTGCGTTCTCGGCTGTGGCCTCGGCCTTACACCAGAAGATCAAGTTCCCCGTGGGAGACTCAGTAGGGGAAGTCCTCGGGGATCGTAAGATGGCGAGGAAGTGTTATGTTGAGGAGGTATGAGTGGAGCAGAAGGTTGCTAAGTCCCGAGCTCAAGACCATCCTAGAGCTCGGGAAGACAGAGGCGTGAATTTGGTTGAGGAGTACTTTCAGTTGACTATCGAGGATGAGGAAGAAGAGGTGGTCCTTGATCCTCCGTCTGGGATTGTGAAAGGTTGCTAAGTCCCGAGCTCAAGACCATCCTAGAGCTCGGGAAGACAGAGGCGTGAATTTGGTTGAGGAGTACTTTCAGTTGACTATCGAGGATGAGGAAGAAGAGGTGGTCCTTGATCCTCCGTCTGGGATTGTGAAAATTGCTAAGTCCCTTCCCGAGGAGGTGCGAAGGCAGTTGGTTCAGTGTTTGGATAAGAACAAGGATGTTTTTTCTTGGTCACCGTCCGATCTAAATGGGGTCAAGCGTGAAGTGATGGAGCATCGGTTGAATGTCTCCTCGGGCTCTCGGCCTGTTATTCAGAAGAGAAGGCACTTCGGGCCCGAGAAAGACGCAGTGATTAGGAGTCAGGTCGAGGACCTGTTGCAGGTGGGCCATATCAGAGAGGTACATTTCCCTACTTGGTTGTCTAACGTCGTTCTAGTGCCTAAAGCTATCGGGAAATGGAGGATGTGCGTGGATTTCAGGGGTCTGAACAAGGCCTGTACAAAGGATTGCTACCCTCTCCCTAGGATCGATCAACTCGTTGATTCCACCTTGGGTCACGAGTTGCTCAGTTTTTTGGATGCCTAACAGGGTTACCATCAGATACCATTGGCCGAGGAGGATCAGCGAAAGGTCAGTTTTATTACTGCTGATGGAATGTTCTGTTATGTTGTTATGCCCTTCGGGCTTAAAAATGCAGGGGCAACGTATCAGCGATTGATGGATAAGGTGTTCAAGGAACAGATCGGGAGAAACATCGAGGTCTATGTCGACGATATCTTAATTAAGTCTCGGGAAGAAGCTTGCTTCATATCTGATGTGGAGGAAACTTTCCACACTCTGCGGAATTATCAAATCAAGCTTAACCCGAGCAAGTGCTTGTTCGGAGCTCGGACAGGAAAATTTCTCGGTTATATGGTCACTCGTCGGGGAATCGAGGCTAACCCCGAGAAGGTGCAAGCTCTGGCTTCCATGTGTCCACCTCGGAATATTCAAGAGGTGCAGAGGTTGACGGGGAGAATTGCTGCTCTCTCTCGATTTATTTCCAGGTCGACTGACCGAAGCCTTCCTTTCTTCAAAATACTTCACCGAGATAAACAGTTCGAGTGGAATGAGCACAGTGAAAGGGCGTTTCAGGAGTTGAAAGAATATCTGAAGGGTCTGCCCGTTCTGAATAAACCCGAGCTCTGGGAGCCATTATTTGTTTATCTCGCCGTTACTCCGCAAGCAGAAAGTTCAGTGTTAGTTCGGGAGGAAGGACAGGTACATCAGCCTGTGTATTTCGTGAGCCATGCTCTGAAAGGCGCCGAGCTAAACTATACCACGCAGGAAAAGTTGGCTCTGGCCTTGGTTATTACAGCTCGGTGCCTCAGGCCATATTTCTTATCTCACCCGATCACAGTGCTTACTAACAGTGCGCTCGGGCAAATTGTCTCTCATCCCGATGCTTCTGGAAGACTGGTTAAGTGGGTTACCGAGCTCAGTGAGTATGATATTCAGTTCAAGCCTCGGGCAGCCATCAAAGCACAAGCCTTAGCAGATTTCTTGGTGGAAACAGTGTCTCTTGAGCAGGAGGAGAGGTGGAAAGTATATGTTGATGGATCCTCGTGTTCCTCGGGAAGTGGCGTCAGGGTAGTTATGGTGTCCCCCTGGTGGGAGGAAACAAGCTTGGCAATCACTCTTGATTTCAAAGCCTCCAACAACGAAGCTGAGTATGAGGCCTTGCTCGTCGGACTCCGAGCTGCAAAGAACATGGGGATAGCTCGGGTCCTACTGTATTCCGATTCTCATTTGGTAATTCAACAGAGCAACGGTAAATTCGATATAAAGAATGAGAAGATGGTAAAGTACGTGGAGGCGTTGAATAAACTGACCGAGGCTTTTTCCGAGGTGGTTCTGGAGCAGGTACCTCGGGAGAACAACGAAAAAGCAGACAAACTTGCGAGGATGGCCAGCTCTCTCGCTCCATACCTCGGGTAAAGAGATACAAGGGAAAGAATTACTATCACAGGTATATCAGGTCGGGCAGAATCAGGGAGGAATGCCTACCTCGGACTGGCGACATGATATCTTGGAATACATCTTGCGAAGAGTGGTGCCCGACGACCCGCGCCATGCTCGGGAACTCAAACGCCGAGCACTACGCTTTGTTATCTTGGATGATAAATTATATAAGAGGTCCTTCTCGCGACCGCTGCT
Source organism: Dorcoceras hygrometricum (assembly GCA_001598015.1). NCBI lineage: Eukaryota > Viridiplantae > Streptophyta > Magnoliopsida > Lamiales > Gesneriaceae > Dorcoceras > Dorcoceras hygrometricum. Next base: position 36,699 of record KV013372.1, read on the forward strand.
GAAGTGTTTGGGCCCCGACGAGGCCAGATATATATTGAGGGAGATTCATGAGGGGTGTTGCGGCAATCACCTCGGCGCTACAGCTCTGGCTCGAAAAGCCACCTTAGCTGGTTTCTTTTGGCCTACTATGCAACAGGATTCTACTGCGCTTGTCCGATCTTGTCAGGGCTGTCAGAAGCATGCGAATCTTCAAAAGCAATCCGCCGAGCCCCTGAAAACTATCATCTCTTCGTGCCCATTTGATCAATGGGACATGGATATTGTGGGACCTTTCCCACCAGCCGGAGGACAGAGGAAGTTCTTGTTGGTGGTGGTAGATTACTTCTCTAAATGGGTGGAGGCCGAACCCTTAGCAAGAATAACTGAGGCCGAGGTGCTGAAGTTCCTATGGAAAAACATCATTTTCCGTTTTGGGATACCTCGGCGACTTATCTCTGACAATGGAAGACAGTTCTGTGGAGCTAAGGTTCGGGCATGGTGTCAGGATTTAAAATTGAACAAGTCTTCACCTCGGTGGCTTATCCTCAAAGCAATGGACAGGTAGAGGTCACCAACCGAACTATTGTGCAAGCTCTTAAGTCACGACTGGAATCTGATCGGGGAAGATGGGCGGATGAACTGCCAAGTGTACTTTGGGCTTATCGGACGACTACCCGAGCTGCTACGGGTGAAACACCTTTTTCTATGGTGTATGGTACTGAGGCACTGCTACCAGCCGAGATCGGGCAGGATAGTCTTCGGGTCATGAAGTATTCCGAGGACAACGATGAGATAAGGGGCCTCGAGCTGGATCACTTGGAAGAAAGGAGAGCTCGGGCATCAGTTCGCTTGTCGGCTTATCAAAGAAGGATGGAGCAGGAACAAAAGGGTTCGACCTCGGAAGTATGAGCTGGGAGACCTCGTCTGGAGGAAGATACAATATCAGGGGGACAGAGGAAAACTGGATCCGAAGTATGAAGGGCCATACAAGGTGGTCGGGAAAGCCGGAGTCGCCGCTTATTATCTGGAGGATGTACAGGGGAAGCGAGGACGTCGGCCATGAAATGTTATCTATCTTCGGAAGTATTATGCTTAGGCTCTGTCTCGTTACTATTGTAATCATCTTTTGCTCAGCTATTGCATGTAACAACTATTCTATGGAATAAAAGATATTTTCTCTCAACTCATGGTTTCAATTATCAAGCTCCTCGGGTGACGACCCGAGCTGAGCACATAAGCCCGACCTACTCGGCAACTAAGCCCAGTTCCACACTGGCAAATTTTCGTAGCTCTTCTACGCAAACACATAAGCCCGACCTGCTCGGCAACTAAGCCAAGTTCCGCACTGGCACCTCCTCGAGTGGCAACCCCACCTGAGCAACAAAGCCCCGTTCCGCACTGGAAAATTCGCGTAGCTCTTCTACACAAATACATAAGCCCGACCTGCTTGGAAACTAAGCCCAGTTCCACACTGGCACCTCCTCGGGTGGCAACCCCACCTGAGCAACAAAGCCCAGTTCCGCACTGGCAAATTCGCGTAGCTCTTCTACGCAGACACACAAGCCCGACCAGCTCGGCAAATAAGCCCAGTTCCACACTGGCACCTCCTCGGGTGGCAACCCTGGGCCCACGGCTAGCTGTATCCCTGAACCATTGAGGGTCACACAAGTACTAGATTCGAGATTCCCGCACGGATACTCAGCTCAATGTGTTGAGCACGAGAAGAGGATTTCGGGAAGTATGACTTCCTAAAAGTCAACAGGGGTCAAACCGGGGTTTCCCGCTGTTGAGGGGCAAAACGGTCTTTTTGCACTGGGGTTCTGAAAAATGGTTTTTCTGATCATATTATTCAGTTTCGGAAACTGAGTCGATCGGTCCGATCTGATCGGCGATCGGAGTTACGATGAAGTCTCGGTGGTGGAGATGAACTGAATGTTCATTGTTGGACCGGGGCCCGTTGGGCCGGTCCAATTCTAACACTTAATCTATTTAAATGTATTAAGAGACTTGATTAAAGATAACTATCACAACTTAACCTAACCCTAGCACTAAAACCGCCGCCTCCCTCTCTCAAACAAGCCGCCGCCGCCGCCGCCGCCGATCTTCGCCGGAAATTTGTTTCCGACCGATTCGATGAGGAGAATCCGTTCATGCAGAATTCGTCAGTGCTTCTAGTGCAGCCTGACGAAGGAGTCTCGGTTCTGGTCATCGACCGGATTGGCGATTATCTATCGCAATCTACCGAGAAGAGCCGGGTTCTTGTAATTCCGGTTGGAGCCAGGCACAAATGCCAGCAATGTATTCGTTATGAACGCCCTATGTATGTTGAATTATGAATTCTTTTTCGTATTGATCGTCTCCCGGCCTTTATTCTTTGTTCTTCCGTTGCCTCGCCGTGGGGCGGATCCGGATCCCCAACAGTGGTATCAGAGCCAGTGTTTTTTCGGATCTGATCAATACGAATTGCCTGAATTGTATCTAACATTCCTAATTTCAGATCAAATCAACTTTTGGGTCGGAACCGCCGCGGCGCCGCCGCGCATGGCGGTGCCCCACCGTACGCACGAACGCGCGCGATGCATGCGCGCCGGCCACGCATGGCTGGCGATACGCTGCATACTTCCTCGCGCGCTGGCCGCGCGACTCGTGCATGGTGGCCGGACAAACGCGCGCACACTGATGGCCGCATCGTTGGACGCTCCCGGCGCAAATCGTTGCGCCGCTGGTCAAGCATCACGGGCGACGCTAGGCGCCGCTTCACGCGAGGACGGCCGGCCGCTGCTGCTTTGATGATTGCGTGCTGGTCGACGCTTCCCGCCGCTGGCCGCGAAGTGTTGCGCGGAGTTGCGGCGCGCTGTCGCGCACAATGCGCGCTGGCCGCGCGACATTGCGCGCGGCGTCGTGCGCTGCCGCCGCGATCTTCGTGGTGGTGGCCCCGCCACTCCGGCGAGTCTCCGGCGATGTCGTGAAGGCTGGTCTGAATTCTTCTAGGGTTTGGTTCGGGCTTGTCCCGGGCAGCCCGTGATGTTTTCGGGCCGGTATGCGATGTCGGGCCCGGTTTTGTTCGATTTTGAAATTTTAAGTTTTTGGGCCTAAAATTGTTTTAAACCCAATATTGATACAATTAAAATTAGTAAAATGTGATTTTAATTATGAAATATAATTTTGTAATAAAATATGATTTTGTTGATTAAAATTTGTTTTATCGGCAAAATGCGATTCTGACGAAGGAGTCTCGAATCTGGTCGTGGACCGGATTGACGTAACTACAGCAATCTACCGAGAAGCGCCGGGTTCTTGAAACACCGGTTGGAGCCAGGCACAAGTGCCAGACAGGTAACTTGCTAAACACCCTATGTATGTCGATACATATAGAATTGTTCTCCGTATTGATCGCCTCCCGGTTCTCTGTTTATTGTTCTTCCGCTGCCTCGCCGGGGGCGGATCCGGATCCCCAACACCACGGACCGCATAGCTCTCGCGATCGATCATCCCAATGTTTACTTTATATATGTTGATATATAGTTTAATTGAATCCGCATGTTTGCATGTTTTAAATTAGATTTAAATATGCATGAGACCAAAATGTTTTTCAAAATAAAATCCCTCGTTTTAAATTTGATTTAAAACTTATATCAAGATAAAAGTTTATTCGATAAACTAAAGGGTATTTAAAATTGTTTAAATTAACCCTACCTTCCATCAACAATGGGTGTACGTCGATGCTACCCGTATACATGGCCCGGCTCATATTATTGAGGGGGTCATGTATGCCGGAAAGCTGTCCACGCTATTGACAACTGTTGTGAGTCGGTTGGAACTCCGTTTTAACGTTGGCTCATAGTTATTGGGGACTTAAGGGGACCGTCCTTCACGACTCAACATTGATGGGTCGGTCTTGACACGTGATAGTAAACGGCGTCATATTATTGGGCCTTTACTGGACGTGAGGTGAATACATGGAGGTTGCACCGGCTGCAATCGGAAACTACCTTTTGGGGGTCATGGATGGCTGATATTATTCGGGTCCATGATCGCTTGATTGGGCTCCGTGTACCCACTAAAGAAACATGTTTTCTCAATTTCATTAGAGGGTGGTGAAATCGTTAAAATAGTGGGAGGGTAATTCATAAAACTAAATGACCATGTTTTATGTCTTAGCTTATATCTTATATAGTTAGTAATATATGTCCGTTTTCCTTCAGTATAACTGCTATAAAAATGGTTTCGATGAAAAACCCGCTTGCTGCTATACTGGATAGCAACAGGTTCACTGGTCTTAACTACCAAGACTGGCTCCGCAACCTTAATCTTGTACTGGCTTCGAAGAAGCTTCTCTATACGATAGAGAAGTCGCCTCCGGAGGAAACTGTTAGAGTAGATGCCCAACTAGCCAACTTGTGGCGTGTGGGTTTTATAGACTCTTGTACAAACAGTCTTTATATATGATATTCGCATTTACTTATATGGCATTCTTTACTTTCATTATGTGTGTAATGATTTACAATTGTGTTGAGTAAAGACCTAGAATGCACTGAAGCGTATGTTAGATGTGATAGTGGGTATGAAGGCTATCATGAAACACATCTAATAGTCGCTGTGTGTTCTGAACATGTTCCTAGTCGATTGGGCCGTCAAAATGAGGATAAGACCGCCCGAGTTCGAGACTAGTATCTGCGATGCAAAGTACCATGTTTCATTGTTAGGGAACATTGCGATGTTCTGAGCATGCAGATAGATAGTGACCTGGTGATCTATCGAACTACCCTCGTTCGTACTTTCCAAGTGGTTACCATTTGTCGAGTGGATAAGTCCGAGGTCTTGGTTGTACTGATTAGTCCTCACGACTCGAAACGTTATTGAGACTCTACATGATAGGCGTCTCACTTTGACCCGTTTTCCGACTCACTTGGGGTCATAAGGCGTCGGGATTGGGTGAGACCCTGATGCATGTAGGAGTCGATGCATCGTTGTCGAGGATTCACCGCTCGCAGACATGCGTGGATATCCAATGCTATCTGAGGGGATAATAGTGTATAAATCTCTGGCCAGAGTACTAGAAGTGTTTTAGGTAAATGTGTTTACCTAGTTACACTCGCGATGTCACTATTCGATCTCCAAGATATATGCATAGCTATCGGATCTTTAACGACTCTCGATTTATCAATGGTCGTTGATCTGATCGGGATATATGGATTGAAAGGACCGTACTGTACGCTAACCATGACCGACTGGTTCTTGCAGGCACTATCATTGATACCTAGGGGATCATGGGGCGATGTTGCTAGACGCTTTACCATGATCCGTTGGGCAGGTCCGGAATTGTGATCCCGGAGCCACAATGGTTGTGGGCCCACGGCTAGCTGTATCCCTGAACCATTGAGGGTCACACAAGTACTGGATTCGAGATTCCCGCATGGATACTCAGCTCAATGTGTTGAGCACGAGAAGAGGATTTCGGGAAGTGCGACTTCCTAAAAGTCAACAGGGGTCAAACCGAGGTTTCCCGCTGTTGAGGGGCAGAACGGTCATTTTGCAATTTAGGGTTAGATGATCTGAAAAATTGTTTTTCACATCATAACATTCAGTTTTGTAAACTGAGTCGATCGATCCGATCTGATCGGCGATCGGAGTTACACGGCTAGCTGTATCCCTGAACCATTGAGGGTCACACAAGTACTGGATTCGAGATTCCCGCATGGATACTCAGCTCAATGTGTTGAGCACGAGAAGAGGATTTCGGGAAGTGCGACTTCCTAAAAGTCAACAGGGGTCAAACCGAGGTTTCCCGCTGTTGAGGGGCAGAACGGTCATTTTGCAATTTAGGGTTAGATGATCTGAAAAATTGTTTTTCACATCATAACATTCAGTTTTGTAAACTGAGTCGATCGATCCGATCTGATCGGCGATCGGAGTTACGATGAAGTCGCAACAATGGATATCGACATTTGGACCCGGGCCCGATGGGCCGGTCCAAGTCAATTGTTAGTCTACTTAATGTAGACTTGAGGACTTTAATCACAACTTACAACACTTGATACAACCCTAACCCTAAAGCTAGCCGCCTCCCCTCCTCTCCACACACGCCGCCGCCACCGCCGCCTCGAGTCGCCGGAATTCGTTCCGGCCGATTCAACGAGGAGAATCCGTTCGTGCAGAATTCGTCAGTGCTTCTAGTGCAGCCTGACGAAGGAGTCTCGGTTCTGGTCGTGGATCGGATTGGCGATTATCTACCGCAATCTACCGAGAAGAGCCGTGTTCTTGTAATACCGGTTGGAGTCAGGCACAAGTACCAGCAAGGTATTCGTTTTGAACACCCTATGAATGTCGATAATTGTTATTGATTGTTTTCATATTGATCGTCTCCAGGCCTTTTTCTTTGTTCTTCCGCTGCCTCGCCGGGGGGCGGATCCGGATCCACAACAGAAACCCCTGCCAATATCAGCTCTGAGGAGCTTATTACGCTTAACCAATGGCGTGACGACAAGGTTAAAACTCGATGCTATGTGATGGCATCGATGTCCAATGAAATGCAACGGCGTTTTGAGAAGAAGAAGTATGCTGCTGACATACTCCATCATCTCAAAGAACTGTACGGGGAGAACTCTCGACATGAGAGGTTCACGGCTGTCAAGGAGCTGATGACGAGCCGCATGCGCGATGGGATTTCGGTCCGCGAGCATGGGGTTCACATGATTGGGCTCGTTGAAAAGCTGTCGGGCCTTGATATCGCACTTCCACATTAGCTGTCTGTGGATGTACTTCTCCTCTCACTGCCTGCTGCATTTGACCCCTTTGTGGTCAACTTCAACATGAACAAGCTGGAGGCCACCCTTGAAGAGGTGGTGAACATGCTTGTAGTGTTTGAGGGGACTATAAAGAAGGACAAACCCGTCCTCCTTCTGGGTTCTTCTTCCTCTGCGAAGAAGGGACCCAGACGCAAGAGCAAGAAGCGTTCTGCTCCTGCGAAAGAGAGAAGTCTGCCAAGAAGCCAAAGGCAAGGGCTTCTAAGCCTAACAAGAGCGAGGACGTTTGCCACCACTTCCACAAGGTTGGGCATTGGAGGAGGAACTGCAAGGAGTACCTCGAGCAGTTGCGAACTGCAAAAGGTATGTTCTATATTGAAATAAATATGTCTCTAAATTCAACTTCTTGGGTACTTGATATCGGATGTGGATCTCATATCTGCAATGATTTGCAGGTGATGACAAGAAGTGGCATTGGAGGAGGAACTGCAAGGAGTACCTCGAGCAGTTGCGAACTGCAAAAGGTATGTTCTATATTGAAATAAATATGTCTCTAAATTCAACTTCTTGGGTACTTGATATCGGATGTGGATCTCACATCTGCAATGATTTGCAGGTGATGACAAGAAGT